>JAMZAV010006959.1:0-29300 GCA_024449915.1 Sweltsa coloradensis | reverse complement strand
AGGGGTTTTTCGTCCGTTACCACTTTTAAACTTTCCCCCTTGTCCCCTTTGGTGTTAGAAACACTGGGAAAGGAAGTTCATCCCACTGTGTCACAGTAGGTAAAATTCATTTGCACACCCAACAAAAAAACCTTGTATTAAACGTAGCACGTCGTGTACTGTACATACGCCCTGTGTTAGTGGAGGAAGTCATCCGTGTCACAGTGGAGCATTGCACACAGATATCGTCCTCACCGGTCTCCTTTGTGCACACGGTTCCAGACAACACTGAAAATATGGTAGACACACATCGGTATTATAACTGTAGCACGCTCGTGTACTGTACATACTGTCCTTGTGTAGTGGAGGAAGTTCATCCACTGTGTCACAGTAGTAGCATTGCACACACAGACTATTCGTTCCTCACCGGTCCCCCTTCTGTGCACACGGTCTCTGATAACACTGAAAATATGGTAGACACACATCGTGTATTATAACTGTAGCACGCTCGTGTACTGTACATACTGTCCCTGTGTTAGTGGAGGAAGTTCATCCACTGTGTCACAGTAGGTAGCATTGCACACACAGACTATTCGTTCCTCACCGGTCTCCTTCTGTGCACACGGTCCCCCAGACAACACTGAAAATATGGTGGACACACATCGTGTATTATAACTGTAGCACGCACGTGTATGTACATACTGTCCTTGTGTTAGTGGAGGAAGTTCATCCACTGTGTCACAGTAGGTAGCATTGCACACAAGCTATTCGTTCCTCCCCGGGGTCTCCTTCTGTGCACATGGTCTCCCAGACAACACTGAAAATATGGTAGACACACATCGTGTATTATAACTGTAGCACGCTCGTGTACTGTACATACTGTCCTTGTGTTAGTGGAGGAAGTTCATCCACTGTGTCACAGTAGGTAGCATTGCACACACAGACTTTTTCGTTCCTCACCGGTCTCCTTCTTGCACATGGTCTCCCAGACACACTGAAAATATGGTAGCCCACACATCGTGTATTATAATGTAGCACGCTCGTGTACTGTACATACTGTCCTTGTGTTAGGGGGAGGAAGGTTCATCCACTGTGCCCACAGTGGGTAGCTTGCACACACAGACTATTCGTTACTCACCGGTCTCCTTCTGTGCACACGGTCTCCCAGACAACACTGAAAATATGGTTGACACACATCGTGTATTATAACTGAGAAACGCACGTGTACTGTACATACTGTCCTTGTGTTAGTGGAGGAAGTTCATCCACTGTGTCACAGTAGGTGCATTGCACACACGGGACTATTCGTTCCTCACCGGTCTCCTTCTGTGCACATGGTCTCCCAGACAACACTGAAAATATGGTAGACACACATCGTGTATTATAACTGTAGCACGCTCGTGTACTGTACATACTGTCCTTGTGTTAGTGGAGGAAGTTCATCCACTGTGTCACAGTAGGTAGCTTTGCACACACAGACTATTCTTTCCCTCACCGGTCTCCTTCTGTGCACATGGTCTCCCTGACAACACTGAAAATATGGTAGACACACATCGTGTATTATAACTGTAGCACGCTCGGTATTTGTACATACTGTCCTTGTGTTAGTGGAGGAAGTTCATCCACTGTGTCACAGTAGGTAGCATTGCCCCCAACAGACTATTCGTTCCTCACCGGTCTCCTTCTGTGCACACGGTCTCCCAGAAAAACACTGAAAATAATGGTAGACACACATCGTGTTTTTATACTGTAGCACGCTCGTGTACTGTACATACTGTCCTTGTTTTAGTGGAGGAAGTTCTTTTCACTGTGTCACAGTAGGTAGCATTGCACACACAGACTATTCGTTCCTCACCGGTCTCCTTCTGTGCACACGGTCTCCCTGATAACACTGAAACCAGCACATTTTGTAATAGGCCTTGATTAAATTGTTCTTGTCGATTATTTATGTAGTGGTAAGAAAAATCGGAAGGATTGGTGGTTGTTCCATAATAGCTATTAAATTCTGTGTATACGCTTATTTACTTTTCACTGAGAAAACCTTGGAAAACATTCCTGTCGGGATTGCCAGTGTATTAAAGCTACAAATGTATGACGCATGAGCAGCCTTTATCGGTTTAATAATCATTAAATGCACATTGGGCGTTCAAACATTTAACGTTATAGTTAGTAGAGTTACTAAACGATAGCATTTTTATTTTGAATATTAAGCACTTAATTTTTTTAAAAAGATCTATCAATTTGTAGCATACGTTAAGTTATTATCATCAATCTTTTCAATGTCTTTGGTTTCTTGCATTTACGTAGGAAATGTCATTATTAGGTACATTTACAATATTACATTTTCATTTTGTCAGTTACAAGATTATCAAAATGCTGAACTTTTTATGATTAGGCATAAAAATTGTTATTCTTAGTAAAATGATCACTTTGTAGGGCGTTTTCGTATACACAATAATATGGTCCCCGATTTTGCATCTATTATGCATACCCTAAACGCAATTTTTACCTGTCGTTCTTATGAATTTTATTGGTGGTGAACAGGACCGCTGGTTGCATGTAAATTAATGGAAGTAGATATATTGATCAACCAGTCAAATCAAATTTTAATCCTTAGTTTAAAGGAATTTGCGTTTAATTTGCATTACCAGATAATTAGACGAGTGAGCGAAGCGAATGAGGATTTTATAACGCTACTCGATCGGGCCTTGTCGTGATTAATTCTGTTTGTCTGTTTGTCTGTTTGTCTGTTTGTCTGTTTGTCCGGGCTCATACGGCCAAACGGCCAAATAGATCGAGCTGAAATTTACAGACATCCGCGACCAGGTAACTTAAAAACTGCTAACAAAATGAGCGCAATCCATTTCGATTTAAACCCATGCACAAGAAATAATAAATTAAAAAATATGCTTGAAATATGTTGGTTTCATTTTATCAACAATGCTTTTTCTTGAAGAAGTCATTTTTATCAAATAATTTTTGGTAGGCCGTGATTACATGCATAGCAGTGATCAAGGTATATCACATTGAGATTATTATTATATTGACATTGAGTAAACCTTGCAATATTTATTCGTATTTCATACTGGCTATGTTTTCCATAGTATTGTATGTATTTCAAAACATGTTCTATAATTTTTTTATACAATCCAGAAATAAAAAAATCTTTTCCGACCGGGGGTTTGAACCCAGGTCTCCAATATTTTGGGAATAATGGTACCTTAGCCAACTAGACTAGGGAAACACTAAATTCGTTGTTGAGATGAGTGAGCTAGTCATGTGTTGAGTACCGGGAACATTCGCATTTAAAATTGATAATAATTACCTATATTGGTATAAATAATAGGGGTTTAAGTGTAGTTGGTATAATAAGGGCGCATCAACTGTAAGGCCATAATGCTCTACTCTAGCCTATGATAGGCTAGGGGGCCTAAGGTAAGGGGAAGAAAAGGAATGTTATACCGGGAATCAACACATGGCTCACTCACTCGTCTAACAACGACTTAGGCATTTCCCTAGTATCTATGATTGTGTAGGTAACTGTCGTGTCTCACCTGTGCTTGTTAACCACAGGAGAAAGGCAGCCACGCACCCGAGCTCCATCCTTGGAAAATATTCACTGTAAATGAAAATAAGAACAATAACAATTATTACCTGCAGTGCGATCATGTAAGCTTGTAGAAATCGATTTCTATAGAAAGCTCATGAGCTCTCTATCGTTTATCTCAATTCTGTGACAACTATCCTAAAGTCCGACCACGTAACTCGTGACATCACTTCTCTATAGACAACGATAACTACAGTGACAAATATTTAGCGTGAGCAAAGGAGATCGCGTTACGAGTTGTCACCTATAGAAAGCTCAAATTACAAATGGCGGACTTGTTTCATATCAATACCGCCTCAGCTCTTTTATATTTAATAACAATAAAATGATGCACTTAAGATGTTATTTGTTACACGTAGATCACATAACAAGGTATGCAGAACAATAATAAACTATCTAGGTTCAATAACTTTATCAAATAATCTTCAAATTGCTCAGTTTGTCGTAGGCGTATGTAAGGCCTAGCCCATACTGTGCGTAAGCTTACCATGAAGGCTAGATTACAAGGACTCTAGTCCACCGTGTAGCCGGCATCCATACGGCCGTACGAAAATATGTAATTCATAAAAGACTATTTTGAATTTGCCTCCTCTTGGCACAGCTGCTACAGCCTTCCGAGTTTCCAGCCGTCAGCCGTGTAGGCTACAGTTGGCCCTGCATAACAACCTAACTTCTTTACATTGGTGGGTGACAGTCCTGTCAAACACTGCGCTAGGGGCCTAGGGCCCAGGCGTAGTAAGTCCCTATTATTTTTCTGTAGGGCCAATTACGACTAGTCATATCACAAGTGTTAGGCCTAGTCAATTTAAGCCCGGCAGGTAGGAGTAGTAGTATAGAATAGTACAGTAGAATAGAGGCTTTGATGCTTAGCCTAGATCGCAGGGCTCCTCTAACCTTACTTTTCGCATTAGTATTCGGTTCTAGGGCTTGGTGTAGGCTATGCCGACACACATAATGGATGGGTCTAGGGCCTACACAATGGCCTTCGACCCGCAGTTAATTTCATGTCATCCCTATGTAAGACCAGCTATAGGTGCTGTTCTCATATTGCGATATATGCTTTGTGATGAATGCGATAGGATAGTGCATGTCATTTGTCAACCTGAGAAGGATTGGCCTAGCATAGGCTAGCCTAGCTAACTCATCACTTGTCTAAGCTAGTCTACAGTGCCCCTAGTCTGTAGGCCCTTATCTTGCTCGGAGAACTTATCCCAAGCCTTGCCCTACAGTTACATTAGTTCGACCAAACCCCAGGCCGTGAGCAAGGATCAAACTTCGGACCTGCACGCAAAACCTATGATCCACTACGGACAGCTATTCTCTGTTACCGGTACACATAAAAGAATCTCTACCTACTCAATCAACAAAACACTGAATCACGTACATGTAATTCAAGACCAATATGACAGACCCAGGTTCGATACCCGGCTGAGATAAATGATTTAATTTTTCAATTTATTTCCAACTGTTTTAAATCTGAATACTTGGTAACTTAACTTGTACCTTCCATATTTAATGCTAAACAAGGTACCGTAGGTGATTGGCAGAGAAACACTGAAGTGAATGGTGCTAAAGAATGCAGCTTTCAACTTTTCAAGCACTATGTAGTTGTAATGTTTAATCCTATGTGTAGTAACATTTCTTTAAAATATGTACCCACCTAGGCCTATGTACAGTAAGTATAGGCTTGACAGCTATCTACAGTAGACGGTACCTAGGTAGGCCTACTGTATTAGGTAGGCCTACTGTATTAGGTAGGCCCTACTTATATTTTTGCTTCGATGTATTTTTTAATATTATTGTATTAAAACAGAAACATTGTATTGATTTTAACAAAGACACTATTTGATTTTGTAGTATGCCTGCAAGAGGTCCATGCTTATAAAATATAAAATATAAGCACAATTATTCTCTAGACCTCAAAATAGTAGCTAGTTATGTAGGCCTACCACATTTCTAATAAATCTGCATCATTGACTACTTCCTCTACAACCATATTGATCTTCTTTTAGTATGGCTACCACATTAATCAATAGGATATTAAAATATGTATTTAAAAACACCTCTCCCCTAGATTTAAAAATGTAAATTCTGTCCTTCACAAGGAGTGAAGCCAAAATTATATAAAGATGTAATTTCTAACCAAATTTAATTGCATTTCAGTAAAACACTACACAAAATTGTCTGTGTAGAGCCTAAATGATAATAGAAGAGGCATTATATTTATACAGTCTGAGGCACTTGTGTAGATGTGTTCATGTGACACACACACATGCTAATTATTTTGAATTGTAAACAAAAATGCCTTGTTTCTGTAGAATTAGTTTCAACATTTCCCTTATAAAAAGTATAATAAGACAAAATATTTACACTTTTATGCTTGTTACAGACCCAAATTGGAAAACAATTAGTGTAGTTTGTCTGAGAAAGTGCCATTACCATACAAATGCTGAATCCTGATATTTGAAAACAGTTTGACACCAACTGGTAGCTGCTTATTTGTTAACTTAGGCCTACACTATCTGTGTTCACTTTTATCCTTCCTAGTATACCTTCCCAAATGGTGGGCTAATAGAAAACATGGCGAATCCAACATATCTGCAAGGGAAGTCTTTTCTACAATGTTTGTAGGCTGTGAGGGATGGCAATTGTAATTTTACCTTGGAAATCGAAGTATGATCTTTGCATACAAAACATAGGGTTGTGCAAGAAGACCTACTGTCTTTCTACATCCAATTAAACATACCTAATAATAATAAAGCTTTTCTCTGGATGGTCAGGGATTGTATAGAACTTGAAAAATCAGTTGTCTTGTAAATTGTAACCAAGGCTACTATTATGCAATGAATTAATAAATAATACACAGACATTTTTTTTTTTACTATTTTTTTAATTTATTATTTATAGTTATTATTATTATTATTATTATTATTATTATTATTATTATTATTATTATTATTATTATTATTATTATTATTATTATTATTATTATAATAATATTTTTATCATTTTATTACGTAGGCTACGATATGAATTTACGTCATGTTGGTACGTATTTGAATTTACCGCTTTTTTCATTTTTTCACTGCCTTGCAATGATTTTTATTTGCGATTTAACGCTGTAAACATGGCTGTGAAGGTACGATAATTTATCGACGTACAATAATATGTACGTCGATAATTATTATCGTACGTCGATAAAGAAGTTTTTTAGTAGAAATCGCTTCCTATAGAGAACGTTAGCTATGTAGTTACGTGATCGCAAAAGTTATCTATTGTAGCTAGAGATAACGATAGAAATCGTTTTCTATCGTTATCTCTGGAGTTTACGTGATCGCACTGCTGTTTAATTCATCGCCTATGTGTGATATTAAGTACCACTGCCTCCTAGATGTTCGTCGTGGCTCCCGAGGAGTCACGACGAACATCTAGGAGGCAGTGTTAAGTACGTATGGGTGACATTCGAAAAAAAAAAATCAAGCCCAAGCTAGTACATTTAAGAATTGAACAAACTACAACTCAACAACCAGCGTTTACCAGACTAATGCTCAATAGCTCACGGACGTCTCCTGTGCCGGATTCGTTATTATAATCACTAACTACAAAATCTCTTCGTGAACATGGTTTACAGTCTCGTTGAGGGTGAGCGTTTTTGGAGCTTTTAAAAAAAGAAACATTTTTAATTTTTGTTTTAAACTCCAAAAAATTAAAATCTTAACACAGTCCTATAAAAATTTAGTAGGCCTATTTATCCCCAAAGGGTGCAAGTTTTTAGGCCTTATAGTTTCCAACTATAAAAATTTAATTTAGGAACAAATAGCTTTAAATATTGTTTTTGTTTTATAAATCAACTGTCAAACGATAATTGCCGTATATTCACAATGTATTATTACAGCCCCAAACAAAACTGCATTTTAAGGGGCCCAAATGGCAATCTAATCATTTTCCGTCGAAACAGTCACAAGCAACACTATAGGGTGGCCTACGTAAGAGAAGAGCCATCGTGAAAAATTTTCCGAGAAAAGCAAAAAAACTTTTGTATATCTTACTTAGTGTAGCTTCTCCCACCCATTGGGCCCTATTGCTTCGCGGAAGGAAGGAGTTATACGCATTGTTCCCCCACCCTTTAACTACAGAGTATCTTTGTGAAAAATATTTCAGGTTAATTAAAAACCAATGGAACCCCCCCCAATGAAATTCAGATGTCAAAACAATATCTAAAAAAATTCATGGCAGTGTTTTTGAGCGAAGTAAATTAAGAATGGCAATTAATAGATATAGTAAAGGTTAAGGGAGGACGTCTCTAAAAAAAACGGGTGAAAAAAACGAAAAGTTACAAAGAATAAAACAGTGTTTTATGCTTTAAAAATTCTAAGTAAAATTTTTTTTAACTTTTTTTTTTTTTGGTAGTTTTTTTATAGGAAAATTTTTAATTTAAGTTATGTAATATAAGAAATAATAGGTAGATGCTAACGGGCAGGTAAATCAATGGGATAAAGAATAAGAGTAACAGCTTACTGAGTATAAGGTGGTTGATAGGAACACAGTTAAAACTAAATACACAAACTTACACTAAAAGTCACGAGATTTTTCGGCCTTCCCTTTTCGGTCTTTGGTTGCAAAAGCTGTTGACCAGGAGAGTTTAAAATTGGGGGGGGGTAGAAGATGAAGAAGTGGGGGGGAGGGTTTAGAGGGTCTCCAATACGTGCACAGTGTGTGTTTTTGGGGTGCGGTGTGAGGTGTGTGTTTTTGAGGAGCGAAGAGTGAGTGAGTGAGGACTAGTGAGTGAGTGAGTGAATGAGTGAGGACTAAAGGGTGAAGAGTGTGTAGTGAGTGAGTAATGGGTGAGTGATGAGTGAGTGAGGAGTGAGTGATGAGGGTGAGTGAGTGAGTAAGTGAGTGGTGAGGAATGATGAGTGAGGAATGAGTAAGTGGGGTGAGTCAGTGAGAAAGAGTGAGTGAGTGGTGGTGAGTATGAGTGAGTGAAGGTGTGTGAGTGAACGAGCGAGTGGGTGATTTTGTGAGTTTGCGTAGGTTTTTGTTTGGGTTTTTTGCGGATTTATTATCTATTTTATTGAGAGCGAGCTCCAGGATGTTTGGGTTTCGCCCGGGAGCGATCGAA
This sequence comes from Sweltsa coloradensis, assembly GCA_024449915.1. Classification (NCBI taxonomy): domain Eukaryota; kingdom Metazoa; phylum Arthropoda; class Insecta; order Plecoptera; family Chloroperlidae; genus Sweltsa; species Sweltsa coloradensis. The sequence continues at coordinate 20,592 of JAMZAV010006959.1, read as the reverse complement.
CTATGGTAGTGTAGCAATTTTCGAACCGGGAGGTATGGGTTCCGCGGAGTGGGTAAGGTTTCGGTTTTTGTGGGGTCTTTCACCCTATGGCCAGCCATTCTGTTGCTAATAAGATTATTAGTATTAGTAGTTTTAAAGCGCTTTAAACAGCTAAGATTATTCGCGTTTCCAAGATAAAACAATTTCGAAGTGTGAGAACCCCCTGTTTTAAATTTTTTCCCCGGTTGGAACGTAAGGGGGGGACGCAGGGGGACAAGGGGTGGACAGGCCGTGCTGGCAGCACCAGCCCCAAGCGTATTGGGAGGGCAGGGGGCCCCCCCGTTGGTCGTCTTTGTCTGTGTCATCATCCTCCGTGTTTTCATTGTCGTCGCCGTCGGGGAGGAGTCAAAGGGAAGGGGGGAAAATGAGTCAGGGAGGCACAGTTGTGATGGAAAACTAAGGGGGGAGGTCTTGTTTGTGGTCCAGCTGTGAAAGACGAAGGGCTAGGTGGATAGGGCAAGTTTTTCATCGAGGTCTTTATAGGAAAAAACCCCTGGTTCCCTACGTTGCCCCCTTTTGCCAATCATAGGGGCTCGTTGAACAATAGGTCCTTTTTGATTGGGGGGGGGGGGGGGGTCTGAAAACTACGCGGGGGACTGTTGGCATTAGATCTTGGGGCCCAGTTGAGCCCGACAAAATGTGGTGTCCATCTTAAGGCTATTTTACCACCTCGGCCCATAATTTTAAAATCGGGAAAAAACAAAAAATGGGTGAAAAGTTTCTGAATGAAAGAAAGGGCCAAACTTAAAAGAGAAAAAATATTTGTTTTTTTTTTTGGACATAATTTAATTTTTGGTCATTTTATGTCGTTTTTTTTACAGTTGTGTGGACAGCACAGCTAGTGCAAAATTAAATTTAGAGAATCGGTTTTCTGGATATAGTTTCTACACACCTTTAGCTTCAACTTCAGCTACAAGGACAAATAGATTTCTGAAAAAAAAGTTGGTGTACGATTTTTTTTTGTCAAACTGTACAAATATACGACTTTTTTCGAGTTTTGTATCGTTGGAAAAAAAATCGTAAAAGACCTGGATGCCATTGCGTAACGAGGGGTAGAGTGTTGTCTTGCACCAGACTGCTTCCTTTCGACGTGGAATTCTCTGCTCGTCTTCTGACGTGATTTTCAGGGTATCCTCTGTCGATGAAGGCCCGCGTAATCCGGTCGCAGTACTTGGTTCGATCCTCCTCGGTGCTGCATATAATGCGTTTTCCCCGCGTCGCGAGGGAGTTGGGCAAAGCGCGCTTGGTGTATAGCGGATGACAGCTCTCGAAGTGTAGATACTGGAGGTGATTTGTGGGCTTAAAATGTACGTCCGTGCGAAATTAACCATTTTCTACATACGTCAACGTCAAGAAATGTGACGTGATGGCGAGAGATTTGCCACGTGAACTTGACGGCACAGGTTGTTGTTGAGGCCGTTTAGAAAAGTGTTAATTAACTTCTCTCCATTGGTCCAAACTACGTAGATGTCATCGATGAACCTGAGCTAACAGATGGATGTGTGTTCTTGAGTTGACAGATAGTCTTCCTCTACTTTATTTATTTATGGTTTGACATATTTTTTTATATATTATATTTTTAGTTTTATTGATTAGATATTATAAATAGGACATATAAAATGTTATTGTAATTTCGTTCATTGTTCATTATCTCCGCTCTTTTTAAACTACGTATTGCTTATATTGAGTAAGCATATTATTCCTAAACTATTGGTACGAGGCTGATTTTTTTTAGAGCTCATGGTACTTAGGCTTACAACCTAGGTGATCGTTTTTTGCATCAGTTGTGATTAACATCTTGTATAAAATTATGTGTGTCATATGTTTAATTCATTATCAAAATGTGAACACTTCATGATCAATAAAACACAAATCAAACAAAAAATCAAAAACCAATCACCTCTAGATTGTGCAATGGAGATACCTTAACATTTTAAACTTAACCTTAGCCTTCTATGTAATAGACAATATTTGCTTCCTTAGGATCGAGAGTATTTCCATGCTTTCTGGCTTGAATTTTTTTTAAATTAACAAAATATAATAACAAATAATTACCTACCTCAATTTCTTTTTTCATTAACAACCCCTGAAAGTTTCAAGTCAGAGGTATAAAAACTATAGAATCTAGTATTTTCAGAGACGTCCTCCCTTCAGTCGAGGGAGAGAAACACGCGTGCGCGTCTTCGAGTAAGCGAGCTACAGCAGGAGTTTTTCAATTCCTTACAGTCATGCTTGCGTGTCGAGGGAGAGAAACACGCGTGCATGTCTTCGAGTAAGAGAGCTACAGCGGGAGTTTTTCAATTAATACTTACAGTCATGCTTGCGTGTCGAGGGAGGAGAAACACGCGTGCGCGTCTTGGAGTAAGCGAGCTACAGCAGGAGTTTTCAACTCCTTACATTTCATGCTTGCGTGCGAGGGAGAGAAACACGCGTGCGCGTCTTCGAGTAAGCGAGCTTCAGCAGGAGTTTTACAATTCCTTCAGTCATGCTTGCGTGTCGAGGGAAGAGAAACACGCGTGCGCGTCTTCGAGTAAGCGAGCTCAGCAGGAGTTTTATAATTTCCCTTACATTTATGCTTGGGTGTCGAGGGAGAGAAACACGCATGCGAGTCTGGGTAAGCAAGCTACAGCAGTAGTTTTTCAATTCCTTACAGTCATGCTTGCGTGTCGAGGGAGAGAAACACGCGTGCGGGGTCTTCGAGTAAGCGAGCTACCGCAGGCGTTTGTCAATTCCTTACAGTCATGCTTGCGTGTCGAGGGAGAGAAACACGCGTGCGCGTCTTCGAGTAAGCGAGCTCCAGCAGGATTTTTTTTTAACTCCTTACAGTCATGCTTGCGTTGTCGAGGGAGAGAAACACGCGCTGCGCGTCTTGGAGTAAGCGAGCTACAGCAGGAGTTTTTTAATTCCTTACAGTCATGCTTGCGTGTCGAGGGAGAGAAGACACGCGGGGCCCCTCTTGGGGTAAGCGAGCTACAGCAGGAGTTTCTCAATTCCTTACAGTCATGCTAGCGTCTCGAGGGAGAGAAACACGCGTGCGCGTTTTCGAGTAAGCGAGCTACAGCAGGAGTTTCTCAATTCCTTACAGTCATGCTTGCGTGTCGAGGGAGAGAAACACGCGTGTGCGTGCTCGAGTAAGCGAGCTACAGCAGGAGTTTTACAATTCCTTACAGTCATGCTTGCGTTGTCGAGGGAGAGAAACACGCGTGCGCGTCTTGGAGTAAGCGAGCTACAGCAGGAGTTTTAAAATTTCTTACAGTCATGCTTGCGTGTGGGGAAGGAGAGAAACACGCGTGCGCGTTCTTCGAGCAAGCGAGCTACAGCAGGAGTTTTTCAATTCCTTACAGTCATGTTTGCGCGTGCGAGGGAGAGAAACACGCGGGGCGCGTCTTCGAGGTGGGCGAGCTACAGCAGGAGTTTTACAATTCCTTACAGTCATGCTTGCGTGTCGAGGGAGAAAAAACACGCGTGCGCGTCTTCGAGTAAGCGAGCTACAGCAGGAGTTTTTCAATTCCTTACAGTCATGCTTGCGTGTCGAGGGAGAGAAACACGCGTGCGCGTCTTCGAGTAAGCGAGCTACAGCAGGAGTTTTTCAATTCCTTACAGTCATGCAACACGCGTGCGCGTCTTTGAGTAAACGAGCTACAGCAGGAGCTTTTCAATTCCTTACAGTCATGCTTGCGTTTTATATGAACTTATTCCATTTAACAATTAGGCCTTTTACGAGCGCTATTATGGGCGCTGACATCTTGAATATTTTAGCATACACCTGCCATTACCAGTGTTCAGTTTTGGTTATTCAAGAACTCTTGAATGACTCAATCTCTGACATTTTGTATTTTTGACAAAATCAAAACTCTTTGAAAAACCTTTCAGTCAGGATTGCCAGTGACGGTATAATCGAGCTGCCAACCTACAGCTCAGAATCTCATCAACTACCATATATAGGTAAAAAAGTCATCGACTCATCCAATTTTTTCTGTCGAGTTTTTTTTTTTTTTTTGATACAGTGTACGGATTATATAAATGAAACAGTGTGCACAGTTGCTTAATCATAAAAAAACGGTTTTCTAAAGGGAAAGGTAGTTTTTTTAAATTTGGAGTTCATATATCCATTTCATTCTTTTAGTTAAAAGACTGCCCATCCATGCTCAGCTCTAAACACTTACTTTCTACTCTGATTTCAACTAAACGAATTATACATGCAAGCATTTTCTAATCCATTTCTTGACGTAAAATATGGCATAGCGTAATTTATTTATTACCTATTTACGGCCGTTTGAATGCGAATGAAAAACGAAACGTAATATTTATATTATCTTGCTCAGCTGTGCTAAACACTATTGATGAAAATAAAGAAATAAAATTCCTTTTAATAAAATAAATACATATATTGTGATCATTTGAAAACCCCATGTTTATTCAACTCAATCACTGCACACTTGTCATTGAGCGAGCGTAGCGAGCGTCTCCACTTGACTCTTATGGCTCGAATGTCTGTTTTTTTTTTTTTTTCTGTTACTGCTTCGGTACAGGTCGCACCGTTTCTCTGATCGACCTGAAATTTTGCACACATGTACATACCACCTATGCGGGTTGCTGTATAGTTTTGTGGCAAAATCGTTCATAAAGTTAAAAAGTTACATTAAAGTTAATCGAAAGTTTTTTTTCAAACTAAACGGCGACAAAAATCTGAGGTTGCCAAATCATTAGAATGTCCGTCGGTCACGAATATGTTAATTTTATTTGATCCGATAGGTAGTGTAGATGGAAATACATGTTACCATGGCAACGGAAAGTCGCGCAGCTTTTTTGGCTCATGATAGCGGTCGACGGAGGCTCGGATCGAGTGTGAAATTTTGACCATCCGCAAGCTTCGTTTCGATTGAATGCCATGAGTTTGTGCAAAATCGTTTTCAAAAAGTTATAAAGTTACATTAAAGTTAACTAAAGTTTTATTTTAAAACTAAACGGCGACAAATCTGAGGTAGCCAATCATTAGAATGTCCGTCCGGTCACGAATATGTTAATTTTATTTTGATCCGATAAGTAGTGTAGATAGAAATTACATTTTAACAAAAGTAACGTTACCATGGCAACGAAACGAAAAGTCGCACAAGAATTCTGGTCACTAGCACTGCCACCTACAAGTAATCAAGATTTAAAATAGTTTTCCTAAAGAAAGATGTCAAGGTCCTTAGATGGCGGGGATTTTACCCATTCTCTCCTATTTTACAAATTTTCAGCTAAATCGGCAAAGACTTTAAAAGACTTTTTGGGTATGTAACATTAAGGGAATTTTCGTACTCGGGTCGTGTTGCACGTACCGGTGCTCGCTAAAAAAACGCGACGGACTAGTATAACTAGTTGTTGAGCGAGCGTTAGCGAGCGTCTCCACTTGACTCTCATGGCTCGAATGTATTTTTTTTTTGTTTCTGCTTCGATACAGGTCGCACCGTTTCTCTGATCGACCTGAAATTTTGCACACATGTACATACCACCTATGCGGGTTGCTGTATAGTTTTTGAACAAAATCCGATCGTTGGTTATAAAAAATAAAAAATAAATAAAAATAAATAAATCAGAATGTTCCGATCGTTATGAAATTTTGCAGGGTCGATAAGTACAACATTCTCTCCTATTTTACAAATTTTAGCTAAATCGGTCAAGACCTTAAGAAGTGTAGATAGAAATTAAATTTTAACAAAAGTAACGTTACCATGGCAACGAAAAGTCTCACTATGTACTGCCCCCTAGAAGTAATCAAAATACTATCGAGGAAGCAGTGTATTATTTGTTATCAAAGAGTTAAAATAGTTTTCCCAAAGAAATGATGTCAAGGGTCCTCTTAGAGTCTAGATGGCGGTGGATTTTTTTCTTCTCTCCTATTTTACAAGTTTTCAGCTAAATCGGTCAAGACCTTAAAGACTTATTGGTATGTAACATTATGGGAATTCGTACTCGGGTCGTGTTGCACGTACCGGTGCTCGCTCAACAACGCGACGGGACTTTAGCTTTTTCCCTAGTAATCATTTGATGACAAAAAAAACTTTTTAACCATAGATAAATACAGGGTTTATAATATGAACGTTCGAGTGTAACTTATTTATGTGTTACATTTACAATGTGTAATGTGCATGGAATATAATGTACTTTCATAAAAAATGATGTATTATCTATATTACTTTATAAAAATAATAATACGGTAATAATTTTCCGTGGGAAGTCTGCCCAGGATAAAATTCATGCCCCTCTTCAGTAACTGTATGTTGTATGGCTACAAAATTTTGTGTAATGCTATGTAGGTATAACTGAACACTATGAATAAGAACAAGTGACACATTTGCATTATAATAATGTTTATTCGGTATTGTAAACAGGTTCACAAAACCCACTGCCTAATCAGCTAGTTTTGCCACAACTAGGTTTAAAATAACAATTCTAATTTACAAATTATAAATAAATTAATATAAATTATTTATAAATTTACTCAATTGTGATGATTGATGATTATCGATAACTTACTAAGATGATAATATAATCACATATCAAATCACCTGTATGATGTATCGAATATAATTTAAAAAATATAATTTTGATGTAAGAATTACACTGATTTTCTGAACAAAACATGGTTAAAATAACAATGCACAGCACTCACCCGCTCAGACGCGAGGTCTAGCGTCTGAGGAAGGTGATGGATATCACCGAAATATTACGCAGCGGGTGAGTGCTGTGCATTGTTATTTTAACCATGTTTTGTTCAGAAAATCAGTGTAATTATCATTATCCGGTTAACAAGTCCTGGTGGTTTATTAACATATCATTTGATGTAATACTTCAGTTCTGATACACTATTGACTGGATAGATTTTCTGGTCAGGATCAAATTGATATGCCCTTTATTTGGATCTATAATGGTCACTGGATCGTCAGTCGATACTCTGAAAGAAAGAAAATATAGATATGGTTGTAAGTTTTAACAACCTCAGATATATAATGTAGAGTTTTAGACGTCCTTGTGGCCATAGTTTAGTATGCGCAATACTGACATAGGTATAGCTAAGGCGTAAAGTTGACAACCAGAATGAAAGTTTTCCAAGGTTTTCTTTAGCCGTGAAGAGAAAGCTGGATTTGAATCTGCGGATGGACATTTCCTTTCAAATTGCGCTTACGCCATAATTTATCTAGTTAGTCAACTGTTTTTTAAAATATATATACACAACTTCTTTGGTTTTTGCAATTTACGTCGCCTTACTACAATAAAATAATAATAATATGTACTTAGATATAAATTCGTAAATGCTTCTAATTTTAAATAAAAATATATTTATTCTCATAAACTTACTTGCTGTAAAGAATGATGACTGTAGTATTTTCGGGAGTTTTGAACGCCATGCTCTGTATACCACTGTCATAATATGGGTTAATTGCAATACGCACTGATCCCTTGGGAATGAACTTCGCAAAATGGCCCAGTGCGTAGAACATTGGTTGTTTGTAGAATTCATCCTGCTGTGCGTTAACTATAACAGCTGCGTCAACAAAGTTATGCCCAATTGGGACCACCTTTTGTATCTAGTGCCAGATTCCAATCCACCCATCCAGCTGACCAATGATGCAGATTCTGAAAAATATTAGGAGCAATATTAAGGTATTCTCCCTTTCGACAACCATGTGCACCATCCCAGCTTTCATTTAGTCGACCCTACTCAAAGGTTTTCCACGCGTATTATGTTAACTAGGAAACGCTCAGTTGGACGCGTTGATAAGCGAGCACGTGCTATAGCTAGACCCACTTTGCACATTTTCCTTTCGTTTTAAATTTTGCGACGTTTGCTGTCCACGGGGCTATTTTTCCAATATTTTTTTTTATTGCCAAGGTATTTGGGTAAAACCCGTGGGTAAACCTTTACTTTGTGGATAAAATCCACCTCCATCTAGGGGAAACCTTGACATCATTTCCTTGGGAAACTATTTTAACTTTTTGGGTAACAAATAAAACACTGCTTCCTCGATAGTATTTTGATACGTACTTCTGTGGTTTGGCAGGCATATAGTGCCCCTCGTGCGACTTTTCGTTGCCATGGTAACGTTACTTTGTATTATGTAATTCCATCTACACTACTTATCGGATAAAAATAAAATTAACATATTCGTGACCGGACGGGCAATTCTAAATGATTTGGCCACCTCAGATTTTTATTTTGAAAATAAAACTTTCGATTAACTTTTGTAACTTTTTGAACGATATTGCCACAAAACTAATGGCATTAAAACTAGTACGAAGCTTACGGTGGTCCAAATTTCAACTCGATCCAAACCTCCGTTCGAACGTTTTTTGCAAGACATACAAAAAAAACAAAAAAAAGCTAGTGACTATTTTTTCGGCGAAAAGTCAAATGGAAACCCCGCTTCGCTTCGCTCGCTTAAAGAAAATTTCAAGCTATGAAAATGTTTTAAAATTAAATTAAAATACTAATTCAATTAAATCCCATTATGTGTGGAAAATTTGAGTTTATATGTGTTCAACATTACACTAAATGAATAATGTAACCTAACGATTATTTTAATCGCAGTTGCTTTCAAATACAACAGTTAAACCAGTAATATTCCACAAGAAAATAGTATCAAAAGATTAAAGGTTGCACAACACCTCATATCCTAACTTAGAAATTAATATAACTGGGCGGAGCTTATAATTTTGGTGAAACCACCCTTAGAGCTTCAATCATGCTTAAAATATACAATTTGCCTAGTTTTTTCCCCACATGGCATGATATTCATGTATTATTTATTCACAATTCAAATAGTGCAATTACCATATTCATAAATAGGCTCTACATTAAAAAAAATTGTTTTGATAAGAATACTTTACTTATAGTGAGAGCTGTTAGCGGAAAAATATTGCAAATCCGGATACCAGCGCAAAAATTTCGCATGGGGGTAGATAAACATATCAGAATTTAAAATCCGCCGGGAGGCAAGCGATATCTCACCCCCAAAAAACCCTAAATTCATCCCTAAATTTAGAATAATTCATAGCTCTAACCCAAAAAAGAATTTTTATTCAAATTAGTTATTAAAATTATTTTATAATAGCCAGCGGTTTAGCCGAGCTCGTTTAACCGGTTCCCACTCGAAACACGAAGTTAAGCAGAATCGGGCGGGTCATGGGTGAGTGGGTGACGCTCTACCCTGAAACTCACGTATACGCTGGTTAGAGCAGATGGAGGGTTCGAAAGCTAGTGTAAACGGCTTCGTTCTCCTTGACGTCTGCTCGGCAGTCCGGTTAGTGGAGGAACCTATATGACTGTCAAAGTTACACCGTCCTGTCGGATGGGACGTTAAGCCGTTGGTCCCCTTGGACTTTCGAAAGGAGTAGGCTACTTCCCGGTACCGGGTTTCCCCTCCTCCCTTCTGTTCATACTTCATCCTAATCATCACCACTCATCGTCTCGATTAGCCAAAGTGCATAAATATGGAGGGTTAAGCAATATTCAATCAAATCAATATGTTTTAATGTGATTTTCCCCAATCGGCTTTTCTCATTCCTTAACCACATTTTTTAAACCCCCCTCCCTAATAGTTTATATTTTTTTTTACCTTGATTTCCAGCATTCACCAGTGAGGCACCTAGTGAGTTATCTGCATAAAATTTTGGGCCCATGATGGTACATAATAACCTGAAAAATAATAATCCGCCGGGAGGCAAGCGATATTTCACCCCTATTGTTCTCTACCACCCTAATTTTGGGAAAAAGTAAAGGTAGTATTTTATACATTTGAATATTTCAATTGCTGATTAAAATTATGTGTCGATGTGTTATGGGTCCAGTCAACAAATGATTCATACAAAAACCCATTTTTTTTCACCCCCAACCCTAATAATAATACTTTTAGTGACAAACACGTTTAGTAAGTTGCCACCATAAAATTTTGGGCATGGGGGGTAGATAAAAATATAAGAATTACTTTTCCATTGAGAGACAAATGATATTTCACCCCTAGTGCCCTCTATCACCCCTTTAAAAATTTGGAAATTTGGTACAAGGTCGTATTCTATACATTGTAATTATTAAAATTATCCAATAATATTATGCTCAAGCATGTTTCGATCCAATCAACCAAATTTTCTCATGTTTTTTTACCCCCACCCCTATTAGTGATTTTTTTGATCAACACTTACCAGCATAAAAATTTGGCATGGTGGTAGATAAAAATATAAGAATTACTATTCCGTTGGGGGGCAAACAAATTTTTCTACCCCTGGTGCCTTCATCAACCCTTAAAATTGGAATTGGTACTAGGTCGTATTCTATACTTTGTAATTATTAAAATTATCCAATAATATTATGCTCAAGCATGTTTCGATCCAATCAACCTAATTCTTCATGTTTTTTTACCCCCACCCCTAAAGTGATTTTTTTTATCAACACTTACAGCATGAAATTTGGCATGGTGGTAGATAAAAAATATAAGAATTACTTTTCCGTTGGATGGGAGGCAAACGATATTTCACCCCTAGTGCCCTCTATCATCCCTTTAAATTGGAATTGGTACTAGGTCGTATTTTATACATTGTAATTATCTAAGTAATCTATTTTTTTTCATTTATGTGTTGAATAGTAACTTATTTAGAGAAAAATGAAAAAAAATCTGGAATTTTTTTTTTTTTTGGGGGGGGGTTTGGATTTTTTTTTGGAAGTTAGAGATTATGTTCAGACTATGGGGTAGGAATGCACAAACTGTAAGTTGCGGAACTTTGACGTAGGGTTTCTCAGAACATCATTTTTTAATACAAAGGTACATTTTTCTCAGGAACTATACATGCAAATGTATTAAAAATTTCAGAGCATGTAGATATATTGAGTCTTAAAACTTTGTCCCTTTCAATAATACAGTTTTGTATTACTTTTAACTATAATAATTCAAACACGTGTTAAAATATTTAAAAAATGAACACTAACTACACAGACTAATTAATTTCAATTAAATATAGTTTCCAGCTACATACTCGGTGTAATGAAAGATGGTAAATGTATACAATTAAATTCTAAAACTAGGGGGAAAAAATTAAACTAGTTTGTATGGTTATTTTCAAAAATGTACCTTAGTAATGGCTAATTTAACATACGTAAGATACAAACTGCCGGCCCCCTTAAATAAACTATAACTACTGAATTTTAATTTGATTTTTAATTGAATACATTCTTCCAGATAACTACCCATGAAAAAAAACGAATCATTGAACACTCTTTCCAATTTAAAGGGATGTACTTGGGGTGAAATATCGTTTGCCTCCCAACGGAATAGTAATTCTTACATTTTAATCTACCACCATGCCAAATTTCATGCTGGTAAGTGTTGATCAAAAAATCATTATTAGGGGTTAGGGTAGAAAAAACATGAGAAATTAGGTTGATTGGATCGAAACATGCTTGAGCATAATATAATTGGATAATTTTAATAATTACAATGTATAGAATATGACCTAGTACCAATTCCAATTTTACGGGATGATAGAGGGCACTAGGGGCGAAATATCGTTTGCCTCCCAACGGAGTAGTATTTCTTATATTTTTATCTACCACCATGCCAAATTTCATGCTGGTAAGTGTTGATGAAAAAAAACACTAATAGGGGTGGGGGTAGAAAAAAACATTAGAAATAGGTATTGGATCGAAACATGCTTGAGGATAATATTATTGGATAATTTTAATAAATACAATGTATAGAATACGACCTAGTAAACCAATTTCCCAAATTTTTAAGGGGTGATAGAGGGCACTAGGGGTGAAATATTGTTTGCCTCCCAACGGAATAGTAATTCTTATAGTTTAATCTACCACCATGCCAAATTTCATGCTGGTAAGTGTTGATCAAAAAAATCACGACTAGGGGTGGGGGTGGAAAAAACATGAGAAATTAGGTTGATTGAATCGAAACATGCTTGAGCATAATATTATTGGATAATTTTAATAATTACAATGTATAGAATACGACCTAGTACCAATTCCAATTTTAAGGATGATAGAGGGCACTAGGGGTGAAATATCGTTTGCCTCTCAACGGAATAGTAATTCTTATATTTTTATCTACCACCATGCCAAATTTCATGGTGGCAACTTACTAAACAGTGTTTGTCACTAAAAGTATAATTATTAGGGTTGGGGGGTTGAAAAAATTGTTTGTTTTGTATGAATGATTTGTTTACTGGACTATAAACACCCTCACACATAATTTTAATCAGCAATTGAAATATTCAAAATGTAGTAGTAGTAGAGAACAATAGGGGTGAAATATCCCCTTGCCTTCCGGCAGATTATTTTTTTTTCAGGTTATTATGTACCATCATGTCAAATTTCATGCTGATAACTCACTAGGTGCCTCACTGGTGAATGCTGGAAATCAAGGTAAAAATAATATAAAACTATTTGGGATGGGGGTTTTAAAAAATGTGGTTTAGGAAATGCTTATAGGCCGATTTGGGTTAAAACACATTAAAACATAATTTTAAGAACTAATTAGAATAAAAATTCCTTTTTGGGTTAGAGCTATGAATTATTCTAATTTTAGTGGGGGTTAGGGGGTGAGATCGCTTGCCTCCCGACGGATTTTTGATTCTGATATTTTTATCTACCTTCATGCAAAATTTGGCGCTGGTATCCGGATTTGCAATATCCTAGTGTTTTTTCCCCTTTACAGCTCTCACTATTATTACATATTATGTTTTCAATGTTTTCAATTTAATTTTATGATTTATCTTAAATAATCTGACTTAACAATAATGCAATGTGTTGAAATTAAAAAATACACATAATATCCCATCATCTTTAATAATATGTAATTGTATTTGGATGAGCGAAGCAAAGACTTCAATTTCAATTTCAATTTTAAAAAAAAATTTTTTTTTTTGTATTTTTGTCTGTTTGTTCGCGCTCTACCGGGAAAACGGTACATACGATCTTTTTGAAAATTTAAGGGGACCTCCGAAATCTCTGAATTTATAGACTTCCACGTTTTTGGGTACAATCGATCAAATATTTCTTAACGATTTTGATTGATTTCTAATGAGATAATTTCATGATATTTGGCCCGCGACCGGGCAAACGGCTACTCCGATCTTGATGAAACTTTTTGAAAACGTTGAAAACCACTGAAATTATATAAGTTATGACTTTAGAGACATTTGAAGAAATATTTTTCATTGAAATCGTACTTATACGATTTTCCTCCCGATTTTTAATACGATATTTTCGTGATATTTATGCCGATAATCCACCATAAAAGCTCATCCATCAACGCGACTGGAATAAGCGTTGTCGAAGTGACCTAGTTAAATTAATTGGATATACGTAGACAAGAGAAGGAACAGCAGGCCCCTGATTGTTTTGTGTTTGTTTGCATGATTCTGGCTAACACCAACGTCATCAATCATGACACAATCTTTAGAGAAACTGATATACGTCTACGTCTGTAAACTTGACCTGTCACAATCAAAGGGTTATTTCTCATGAGAATCGCATCCTTGTTTCATTAGATTTCACCGACATTTCTTTATTTTCAACTAGTTACACCTGCTTAAATTAAAATTTTAATGAACCTTTGTTATTGTTTGTAATTTTTCTTACGTACATCATACGTATCGCACGTATATGACGTATGGTTAACATATGGTTTATAAACGTCGTATGAATTCGCTGCTAAGCTAATTTAATGAATATTTGGAAATCCTCAACGTTTACAGACTTATTATATAATAATCATAGAGAGTAAAACACAACTTTGTAAGTACTTTACTTTCAATCTAAGTTACAATAACCTAGGAAAATGTGTCGTATAAAAAAATCGCTGATCCATCTATGTGACTGTATAAAGCGTTTGCGAAATGTTATATTGTGAAACTTTTCTTTGCCATAATGTGCAGTTAAAAATGACCCCGCATGCAACCCTAAATAGATTATTGCATCCTTTGCATTTAAAAAAATGGTCTAGGATTATTTGAATCAGTACAAATGATCATTGTTCTAATTATAATTTAATATGATGAAGATGATAACCTTATCTATATTATTTTTTTAATGATATGTCAATTAAAACATATTTTTTAAGCGCATTACCTGAAAAATGTTTTGAATATAGTCTTCGCCTCTTTTCCATGAACCTAGAAGGACCTTTGGTTGGGTCCAAGGAAGATATGCTGAAAATCAGAATATCTCATAAGATTATTGGATCATTAATACTAAGTTATCAGCGACAAGAAACGTCAGCAGGGTCCAGAACAGAAATGCTGAAAACCAGTATACGCCATTAGCTTTATTTACATTGAAACTATTGCTTTGAGAGTAAAGCCGGGGACACAAGGAGTATTAAAACTTGACCTTGGGAAACTACTATAGCTGCCAGGGTTCACACAATGCTCAACGGCCACAAAATGTTCACATATTCTCATTTTCACCCCTACCTCACACTTAATAAAGTCAGCCGGGACTCAAGCATCCGTTCCATGGGCTACAACAGAACCATAAGAGTTTATACCCTACGATGGGAACAGACCCAGCTTTATCGCGGCAGTGCCCAGAGCGTAATGCCTAACTTCGCGGATAAGTGACCGCAGCGTTTGGCATGCCATCCAACTAATCGAATCAAAAAAGGATTCAAACATTAAGTTATTTGTATTTAGTTTTAATGAAGGGAATAATCAGTCATAACTTGCTAAGGGGTTTAAATTTTAAATTTAAATTAATTTCTCATTCCTAGGGAGAAGTCCCCTCGTATTCCAAAACTGTATGGGTTGCCCAAAATCCACAAACCCGGAGCCCCCATGCGACCCATAGTGAGCGCAGTAGGGTCACCCACACAAGCTCTGGCCAGATATGTCGCTAAGAGGTTCCAACCTTACTCGGAGGATGCTGCGTCCTATGTGAAAAACTCCTCTCACCTGATCCAGCTGATCAAAGAATTGAAGGTTCGCCCTTGGGACATATTGGTTAGTTTTGATGTGGTTTCCCTATTTACCAACATACCTGTGAAGGGGGCCCCTTGTTATATGAAGAAAGCTATGGCATCCGAAGGACATCATGAAGTTAGCAAGGCATTCCCATGTCTTCTACATACTTTATTATGAAAACAAGTTTTATAAGCAAGTGGAGGAGCTCCAATGGGCTCGCCGCTATCACCAGCTATTGCCAACTTATTCATGATAGATTTTGAGAATAAGGCCCTAGCTGCAGCTCCTAACAAACCATCTTCTTGGATACGATTTTGTGGACGACGTCTATGCCATTTGGCCCCATGGTTTTAACAATTTGAAACGATTTTCTTGACTATCTAAATGATATCCATTCGAACATTCAGTTCACCATGGAAGTAGAATCCAACGACTCACTTGTTTTTCTCGATGTTTTGGGATAATAAAGAATGTTGATGGCAGTTTGGGACACACAGTCTATAGAAAACCCCAAACCCACCCCAAAACCGGTATCTGAATGCTGCTTCCCACCACCGTCCTTCACAGTTATTTTCAGGGGTTAAAAATCTAGTCCCCCGGGTCCAGGAACCTTACTGAAAAATCTCACTCAAGAGAGGAATTTGACAAGCTCCGTGAAGCTCTCTCACTCAATGGTTACTTGGACCGAGACTAACCAGAGCGTTTAAACGGAACTGAAGAAATCTGAGGATGATACTGGGGACAAGGAGAAACCACGGTTAAAGCTTTTCTTCCATATGTCAAGGGTACCACAGACTCATAGGTAGAATCCTCAATCGTAAGAACATCGAAACCATTTTCTCCACTGACAAAAAAACAGCTCCTTTTTGAGAAGTACAAAGGGACTCTGTTCATCTGGAAGAAAGAGGGGTTTATGAGGTTCCCTGTGGCGACTGCGATCAAACGTACATAGGGCCCAAAAAGGCAGACGCTACGCATAGCAGTGAGGATAAATGAACACTCTAATGCTGTGGAAAAACAGGTGACAAGAAATCAGCCCTGGCCCCAACATGCTAAAGCTTACTCGCATGTGATAGATTTTGAACAAAACAAAAACTATTTTTCCTGTACAACAGCTCAAGCACGTATTATCCGTGAATCTGTGGAAATTGAGGAAAACGGCCGAATAACATGAACAAAAAAAGATGATAGCCAGAGCCTCCCTCTTGCTTGGAAACCTGCACTCATGCCTCGAAATGTAGTCCGTAGACCTATTCAGCCAAATCCCTCAGAGGTGATGCAAATTTCAGATTCCATAATTCTAAGCACGAACAACATTTTCAAAAGACAACCAATCAGGCCCTATGACAAGAAGCCGGACTAAAAAGGTTTCACTACAGTAAGCTGTGCTATTTTGTTTCTCAATTGCCCCCATCCGGTTATATTTTTTCGATATGACATCCGGGCCCCTGCACCTTTTCACGATATGACCTTGCCGCCCCGCACCTTTTTCTATATAACCTCGCCGCCCCGCACCTTCAGCCGAGGCTATATAAGGCGGCGCTGCGTGTTTTCCAACCACTGTGACTCCAACCTCCGTAAAAGTCACAGTTAACCTTGAAAATGTCTGACGTTAGTACAGACGAAACGTCGGGGGACGCCCCGGTTCTGGCCCTGGTTCATCTTATTTTCGACGCGGTTTTACCCAAGATCCTTGTTTTTATCAATATATATATATATATTATATTATATAAAATAAAAAATAATAAAGTATAATATATAATTTATAATATTATATAATATGTAATATAAATAAAAGTAAATATCAAAGTAAATATTATTTTTAGTTTATGTTTTAGTGCACCTTACTTGGTATAAATTAAAACACTTTTTTTGTTTCTTGTCATCCCAGGTCCAAAATTTTGGGCCTGTGTGCATTAATTAACCACTGCCTTCTAGATGTTGCTCATGGCCCCTCGCAGCACGAGGCAACATCTAGGAGGCAGTGGAATTACCATTGGCGCAAGCTACGCAAAGCTTATGTAACGCCTTTTGAATTGGCGTTTCTAGCCACCCCATGGGGTGTGGGTGATAGGAACAATCAAAGATTTTAATTTGTTTACTAGGGAAAACGCTAAAAGTCCCGTCGCGTTTTGAGCGAGCACCGGTACGTGCAACACGACCCGAGTACGACATTCCCATAATGTTGCATACCAATATTTAGCTGAAAATTTGTCAAATAGGAGAGAATGGATAAAATCCACCGCCATCTAGAGGACCTTGAAATCATTTTCTTTGGGAAAAACTATTTTAACTCTTTGATAACAAATAATACACTGCTTCCTCGATAGTATTTTGATTACTTCTAGGTGGCAGTGCATAGTGACCAGAATTCTCGTGCGACTTTTCGTTGCCATGGTAACGTTACTTTTGTTATTTCTATCTACCCTACTTAAGGTCTTGACCGATTTAGCTGATAATTTAAAATAGGAGAGAATGTTGTACTTATTGATCCTGCAAAATTTCATAACGATCGGAACATTTTTTTTTTTTTTTAATATATATATTTTTTTATAAACCAACGATCGGATTTTGTTCAAAAGCTATACAGCAAAACCCCCCTAGGTGGATGTACATGTGTGCAAAATTTCAGGTCGATCTGAGGAAAGGTGCGACCTGTACCGAAGCAGTACAGAAAAAAAAAAAAACAGACATATGAGCCATAAGAGTCAAGTGGAGGGCGTCGGTACGCTCGCTCAATTAATTTCACAGTTGAAAAAAAAGTTTGCATATTTAGGGGAATCTTTGTATAGCTAATTCACCTGAAAATTATTTAATTTAATAAATAATCATCGAGATATAGATGTTTAAAGGGGTACTTAACCGCTAAACTCACAAAATATATTTCATTCAGGCTAACTAGTAATGAATTTAGCAATCAACAAAAAAATTATTGTGGCCACCATGACCTCCCAAAAATTTGTCAAACATTACATTTTTCGAGCTAGGTCCCATCAGCAAAAAATCTCCCATAAGAAATAACATGGGGATGATCTTTATGCCCCATGACTTTGGGGTATTTGATCCAAAAAAAATATTGGCCATTATTGACTTACTCTACAGCCTTTTTCTGAAAATTCTCTTAATTTTGTTTTGTAATTTGGGCAAGTGGTTCGGTCAAAATATGCTGATTACCAAGATGGGGTGTGATTTGGAATGCATATTTTTGCTTGTTCGAGAGTATATTTGGGCCACAGTTTCAAGGACACAATGTAAAAAATGGTCATTTTAGATTGGTACTATGCTCTAATTTATGTGGACCAAAAAAAGTAGCGGGTTTAAAGCCGATTTAAGAAATTTTCCAAAATGCCAATAATTTTTGCAAATTTATGGATGATTAAAAAACAAAAAATTGTGTAAAATCACAGTTACAAGATTTAATTTTTTGACTGTCACTTTAGTGTTGTATTGTGCTATAGATCATTGTGGTAAAAATATTTTTTTGAGTTAATAGCCCCTTTAATGTTAAGAATTGTTTCTTATCACCCCATATATCGGCCATACTAAAAGAATTAAATAGTATTGTGAAAGTATGCTCTGATCGAGACAAATATACATTCTAACGTTTTTTTTTTATTTATATTTATTTTATAATTACAATTTCAAATATTTTCTTAACTAACTGTAGTTCATTGTTGTGTCTGCATCTATGAAATCAGATTTTTTTAATTGTCCTACTTTGTAAATTAGTTTTTAACTGAATAGGATAGACTTTAAATAAATAAATAAATAAATAAATAATAAATAAATAATAATAATAAATAAATAAATAAATAAGTAAATAAATATATAAATAAATCAATCAATCAATCAAATAAAATATGCTTCAAAATATTGAATGACATCGACATTAAAACCTGGTTTGTGAGAGCCCATCAACAGTCTTAAGCCTCTAAGATTGCCAAAAGAAGATGACAGTCGGGAAAACTATACCTACCTGCACTCGCCTCCGTTAAAATGAGAAACTTTTCTGGGTAGTTTTTATGAGCGAACTCCAATACCCACGGTACAGTAAATTGATCAGTATACCAATGTGTGGCTAAACCATTATATATTGGGCTGCTTCAGGATTCATCATCATCTAAATCAAACAATGAATTAATCATCCACTATTAAGGCTATTCGACCGCGTTTTTATATTTTCCCAAATATGATATTAAGTAAAAATATGATGAATGGCTTGAAACCTGGCTCTATTAGAAAATCAAAACAAGTTTTTTCAAATTTTCTGAACCGGCACACGGCAAATGTCGCCTTTTCGAAATAATTCCAAACTTCAATCCAAGCAACACTATTCGACGAAGGTAGCGTTGTTTTTGTGACATGTATTTTCAACTAGTTTTCTAGAAGCTGACTGAGTGATTTTTTTACAATTTTCTTTCTTGCGAATTTTTTTAACATCGCTGAAAAGTTTTCTGAATGAAAGAAGGCCTTTAATATAACATAAAAATTGAGATTTTTTGGGGGGCGGGTCATAACCTCACTATCGGCCATTATGTCGGTTTTTTGACAATAGTGTAACCTGCACATCAACTGCAAAATTAAGTTTTGAAAATCGGGATTCTGGATATAGTTTCTAAACACCTTTAGCTTTCACCTAAGTATATCTAAAAATGGATTTCTGGAATAACAGATGGAGTATGATTTTTTTACAAACGGTACTAATACGAATATTTTATAGTTTTGTACCTAACCTCTGCAACCAAAATAGAAGAGAAGAGGATCTCATCTCCTGTCATTCACAAGCGACACCTTCGACAAAGAGACCACCATCATATTATAATAGACTCCATTCTAAGAGCGTCAAGCAAAACATGACAAATTAAAGTAAACTTACACCAACAGTCCAATATGGCAGAAAGATCCGCTGGTCTTCAAAGCTGATGATTTTAGTTGCATTATAGGCAGAGTTTCTGATTGCAGGGCCAAAGTAGTCTCGGATCCACTTCATCTGAGTGTCCGCCAACCATCCCAAGGAGTTGAGCTCAATCAGTGTGAAAACCCCGTTTTCTCGGCTCATTACCAGTTGAAATACTCCAGAACGCCAGATCTTCTTTTGCGTACTCGTCCAGAAACCTGCAATAATTGAAGGCGAGTCGATTACTTACGATGAATTTGACTACGAGAGGTTATGACAGTGGTCAGTGACCATGTCCATGACGATAACGATGAGAATGAAAAGGACGATGACGATGACGACGAAGATACGATGATGATGAAAATGGAGATCAAGATGACGAGAGCGATGACGGTGACCATGACAATTAGGCTGACCTACTAACTTGATATGGTACTTTGTCCACGCTTTTTGACACTTTTCCAACAGGAATCCTGCTCCCGTATATTTATGGCTGGTCTTCATCCATACTGGAGGACTCCAGGCACAGGCCATCAGAAGAATCTCCTTCCGACTCATGGCGACAACACGTTTTTGCAGAGGAATCTGTGGAGAAATAAGTTACAGCTGAAGTCGAAAAAAAAATACGTTATGACGAACCAATTTGATGCCCATATTTCTATTTTTTAATTCATCAAATTGCAATAGAGAAGTGCCTAAAAACTCGG
>JAMZAV010006958.1:0-31990 GCA_024449915.1 Sweltsa coloradensis | reverse complement strand
CATACAAATAAAATTAAACTTGTTTTCATTATTTCCTTTCTTTTAAACATGCATTACAGTTTTCCGAAACGTAATCCAACTTTTTCGTTTGGTTGGGTTGAGTGAGGCCTGTTTAAAATTGTGGTCAACGATACCATCTTGTAATTTTCCCCAATTTGTTTTCCCATGTCTCTAGTACAAGTTTCAGTATAGTTAAACTAGACACGCGTCTGGGAGTGATATTAAACGTCTGGCAAAGACTCTTCACTACAATTTTCATTCCTCTATTTTGTTTTCATACTTACTCTGGGTTTGATCATGCCATCGTTTAAGGAGTACAGAACTGCAACAGGTGTAGTTACTAACTGCAACTTGTACTCGGGCAGGTCTTGAACTTTGGAACCGGTAGCATTGGTGTCTAGGGGCTGGAACCTATCTGTAACGAACAGGGAACATACTTGCACAATGCACTTGCACAATATTATACTTGCACAATATGCTTACACAACATACTTGCATATACTTGCTCAATTCACTTCCACAATATTATTCTTGCAAAATTTACACCCACAATATTTTACTTGCACAATATACTTCCACAATATACTTTCACAGTGTACTTCCACAATATAATCCCAAAATCTAGCACAATATACTTATACAATATTATGCTTGCACAATTTACTTCCACGATATTAATATTTGCACAATATACTTTCACAATATACGTCCACAATATCATACTTGCACCTTCGTCCACAATACACTTGCATATACTTACACATTAAAATTTCACAATGTATTTGCACATACTTGCACAATGTATAGTTTCACAATATACTTACCACAAAAGTATACTTTACTATTTACTTCCACAATATTATATACTTGTACAATTAATATACTTTCTCAATATACTTGCACCAATGTAACTGCACGTAGGAGATCCAAGTTTCCCCAATGCACTTTTAGCTTTTAGCTTTCCTCTATTGAAAATAAGTCCTTGTTACATGTCATTTGAACGTAACAAATTTAAGTACCTTTTCGAAAATTTTGACAATAGTGCAGCAAAGTGTTTTTTGATACTCCAGCCAAGGAAAGGGAGCCGTAAAGTGGCACAAGGTCCTAGAAAACAGATACAAGTAAATTAGTGGACATTGTTGTACCCCTTCTTCCTTTCACCAGAGCTCTATGCACTTATGAAGAGAAACGTAACTTTATGGTTTTAGGGTTTTGATGCTAAATCGGTAAACATAAAATGTTTTGTAAAACTGTACAAAATGCTAATTTTACTAAGATAATATGTTTTATTTATTTATCTAGCATTGTTTTATGTTGGAATGTTCCTGTTATTCATCATTTCAAATAAGGGTTTTGGTGGAAAGAAAAACGCATAAGCTACAAAAATGCCAAATTAAAAAAAATAAATGTATGCAGAATATTCAAAATAAGCAACTTTTACGAAATCTCTACAGTTAACATTAGTAACAGCTAACAGAAACCTTAGAATTATAGATTCTTTACGTCGTGTCAATGATTAATAATGTGAAATTAGGAATTAACATTGAAAATTTGATGTAAGATCGATGAATTTGAAAATGTACCTTGCTGAGTTCCTTGTTGTTGAATCCACTAAGCAGTGAGTAAATAAATCTGCATAGTCCCTCTAGAGGCTGCTCCTTAGAACACGCGTAGTAGATAGTGCTGACGGCAAACTCGGTTCGACGAGTTAACTGGGTCACAAGCTCAAGGGGAGAAAATAACTGAAAACAAATTTTATTTTAAATTAATTATCAAGGAGAAAATCACCTTTTCACTACTTTTGTAATTTATAACATGACTTTTTTGCTTGTTCGCTTTTTAAATTTATCAATCTTAGATTTTAAGTAGTTTGTTTGGTATATTAACATTTTTGTTATTCAAGCATAATTCGTAAATTATTATTTATTGTTTTTCTAAATTTTATTATATTTGTGTTTTTAATTATTTGTATAACGTATTTTGTAGTGTTTTAAATTGTGATAAATGCGCTGTATTTATAATTGTTTAGATTTAGTTATCTGACACTTGTACGTGGGAGATATACGTGTTGTTAGAGGCAAATCAATATTACAAAATATAATATCCCCTAATTGTATCGCTTTTCTGTCCGTTCGTATATTTGAGCCTGTGTCACGTTTCACTATAAAACCCAAACATAACACACGATTTAACTGCGATTTTTTACTGTTGACATTTTTCTGGAACAAGGGTGATTCAGAATTATGTTGGTGACCCTGGAAATTAAGGGGATGGAGCTACTCTCATACTAAACAGGGCTTATTTTCGAGCTCTACATTACCCACCGCCATCTGGATGTATGTAAGATACAAATTAGCTGCTTGTCACATCTCAACAAAATTTGGTCATTACTTTTGAAAACTTCCTGCCCCCTTAACTAACACCATCTATGGTGCAAATCTGGAACTAAATCTGTGAAACTGTCCTTTAGTTTGTTGTCAAAATGCATGGAAAGTAAACATTTGCTCAATACAAAACGTTCCAACTAAATTAAAATATCATTATCACCTAAAAGCCCATAAGGCCCAATAATAAACCTTAAATAAATCTGCTTCCGCTTAGAGACGCACTTTACTTCCGCCCCCTTAACAAACCCTATCTAGCGGAAAACTGACAAATTTTTATTTAGAGTCTACCCACTCAGTTATATAACTGATTTTCAGTGGGGGACTTTAAATCAAAGCGACCAAGCCAACTCTGCAGGCCCCGACGCAAGCTCTACCTTTTGTCAATTATTGAACATGGGGAAATCGGAGATGTGACAAGCAGATAATTTGTATCTTACATACATCCAGACGGCGGTGGACACTACCAAAAGGATAAACGCTGAATGTGGTTCCATCCATCGATCTGTTCATGAAGTAGCTACACATGCTAAGAAAACACACACATCACATAATATACTAGAGAAGCGTGGTACTCCGTACTCGTCTGTTGTCGCTTCTCGCTACTGTACAAGAAGTTTGTTCTTTTGTCGCACCACTTTGTGATAGCTACAACTAGGTGTAAAATACATAATCAGATATGGGGGTAATCGTGCAATAATTTAAATGTGGCCAAAAGAACGATTTTGTTAAAATTTGACAGCAAATTTCGAGGAACGATTGTCAGCTCTCATTCAATTCAAACACTTTCAGAAGATATCTCACTCAATAACCTGTCTTTGTGTATTTTACTACAACTGTTTACATATATTTTAATCATTACCAGTTTTATATTCTATTTCTTAAACAATCGCACATTATAACGTATTTCCTTAAAAGAAATGGCGCAAATTTTCCTTGCTACACCTCAAATGGCAAGTGCAAAAGTTGTACAAGTGGTAAATACCAACCACCGGGACAGAAGAACACGTCCGTAGAAGAAAAGTTGTAATTATACCTTGACAAAGAACGTTTATTTCTTCAAAAGAACAAAAGAAGAAACCTATAGTTTTTTTAAATGTAGCAATTCAAAATTTAAAAATAAAACAGTGATACGAACACTTAGTAGGGGCTGATATGCAGTCAAGGGAACGACAGATGCTATGCTATGTTCTGATCTGAAATAGGGAATACGACTTAAACCAAAATTAAATCAAAATTGTAACGCATTTTTAAATGTCGTTCTTGGTGGAGGTGCCGAGTATTTTAAAGTCAAGTTTAGGTGAGGCTAGCCCTATTGTCCCCAAGGGTCGCCAAATATTATGTAGTATATATTTGATGACGGAAAATGTGAAATAATAATCTGAGGTCATGTTCGGTTTTTATCGGGGTGAGACGTGACACATGCACAGACGGACGGACTAATGGTAAGAAAAGTGATTTATAAAGTAGAGCAACAGCTCGTTCCATAAAAATTAGTTCGTCAAAATGATTATAACTAGAGGTACGTGTAATAGCATTTTCAAGTGTCATTTTATAGCGTTTTGTAGCATCTATTTTTTGTCTACTTTCAAAAACTTGGGTATGAAGTTTTTTCGTATGTTTATATCAAAATTATGTCATCAAGGTTGAATTAATATTAACTGAATAAAAATATGTCTAATCATATTATAGATACTATGTAAAATAAAATAAAATGGGACTGGAAAACCATAGTTTTACCTGAAAATATAGCGCTTTGTAGCATCTATTCACAAAACGCTATTTTCACATACCTCAAATTATAACGCAAATATAAAGTAGAACACTTACACAAAGCATTTTGATAATAGAATCTTGAATTTCCGTGTAGACCGCTGGTGCTAAAGCCACCATGAGCTTGATCTTGGCATTGTACTCTGGCCTGCTGGAGGTCAGCACGAAGAACGAGGTCGCTCCCATGGAATAGCCGACATAGTAGAGTTGTTTCTGTCCGGTGTTTGTGAGGATGAAGTCGATGATTGCTGGGAGGTCGAGCGTGCCCATTTCGTGCCATCTGGTCGCAACAAGGAAATACAACGTATTATTGGATGAGCAAAGCAAAGCGAAAACTTCAATTTCACTGACCCTTCAAAAAATTTAGTTCCAATGTTTTTTTTTCTGTCTGTCTGTTTGTTCGCACTCTACCGGGCAAACGGCATATGCGATCTTGATGAAAATTGGAGGGGACCTTCGAAATCTCTAAACTTAGACCTGCCACGTTTTTGGGTACAATCGAAGAAATATTTCTCATGAATATCATACTTTTACGATTTTTTTCTATTTTTAGTGCGATATTTTCGTGACATTTTGGCCGATTCTGACCAAACGGGTGGGGCTACAACGTTCATATTTTACATGTACATTAAGGTAATGGTTATGTTATGCTTTTTGAAAGAAAGAGTTGAAACAGTTTGCAGAATCCATAGAATAGTGGTTTGAATATGAGTTTTTTGAGGTACATAATGACAATTAACAAGTAGCAATAGAAACTTGACAACAATCACCTACAATGCGTTCAAAAAGCTCTTGCAAAAGTAAAGAGATCCCACGCAAACTAAAAACTTGCAAAAACAAGCTCATCCATCAACGCGACTAAAAAAAGCGTTTGGGAAGCTTCCTAGTTATAAAACAATTGGATGAGCTCGGTCCAACGATTTTTTAAATTTTTAATGTCCATTTATAAAAAGCTTTATCGACAAAGGAAGGTAATTTCACATACATTCTGGATAACTTATGGATTTTCACCCAAAGAGTTTTAAATTTTGGGAGGTTGTTAACAAAGGATGAGTTTATGGCGCAAATACAGCACATTTTAACATTTCAAATAATTGTCTCCTACACTCGCGTGGGAAATTGCTACAAATTACCTGCTTGGAAGCATATTTGGAAAATGTGCAGCAATCGCGCGATACACTCATTCTTACTTGACATTTTGGTGCAAACCATAACCCCATAGGACAAACGACGAAGCTTTCAAACATGCCTGGTTTGCTCTAGCTTATCCAACAGTCTCAGATAGTTTGTGAGTTAGTTTTATTGTATTTTCCTGTCCCATAACAAGACAAGAAAGCCAGTGTAGGGTTATGGAGACGTCCATACCCTCTTAAGTCTACAGTATCCGCTACATAGCTGATTATGCAGCAGTGTTTTGTCAAATAGGGAACATCTTTTTGTAACGTATAAGTGCTGGCTCGAGCGTGACTCTGATTCGGGAGGTCCCGGGTTCATATCTCATCGAGACCGACAATCCTAACTGAAGGTTTATTCTGAGGTTTTCGTCATGCGTGCGGATTGGACCCTCTCAAACAGCCCTCGGACATCCCTATACAGGGCCTTCAAATTCCAACTCGACACCTTCTCGCGGTTTGGCCCGTGAATAGGGGAGTTTTAATCCCTGAAACTAATGGCGAGCTCTGGGTCGTCGTCGGAGAACCCCTTCCCTTTGACTACCTCCCCGACGGCGACGACAAAGACAACACGGACGGATGATGACACAGACGGAGACGACCACGACGTGGGGGAACCCCTGCCCTCCCTATATGCTTGTGGCTGGTTCTGACCAGCACAGGCCTGTCCACCCCTTTGTCCCCCCGCGTCATCCCTTACGTCCCTCCCTTCGTCTCGATTAGCCAAGTTGCATAAATATGAGGCGTAAAGCAATATCCAATCCAATTCATCCCTTTACAAATTGTTTTAACTCCAATATTCCTAGTTAGACACCTGTAGAGGGGCATGAATTGCACCCTGGGCAGGTTTCCCATGAAAAA
Organism: Sweltsa coloradensis; assembly: GCA_024449915.1. Classification (NCBI taxonomy): domain Eukaryota; kingdom Metazoa; phylum Arthropoda; class Insecta; order Plecoptera; family Chloroperlidae; genus Sweltsa; species Sweltsa coloradensis. Next base: position 25,800 of record JAMZAV010006958.1, on the reverse strand, counting down.
TTATTGTTAATTATTAACATCATTTACAGAACAGTCTCTACAGAATAGGAGGCCTATTTTTGTCTAATGTGTATTAAAGGTTACATTTTTTTTCTTTTATGAATTGGCCACATACAGCATATTATGCCATTTTACAGTGACCAGTATAACAACTGATGATTAACAACGATGAATGATGATGAAGAAGGGAGGAGGGGAAACCCGGTACCGGCACGTAGCCTACTTCTTTCGAAAAGTACCAAGGGGACCAAACCAACGGCTTTACGTCCCATCCAAAAGAACGGTGTAACTTCGACAGACATATAGGTATCCTTCACTAACCCGGACTGCCGAGCAGACGTCAAGGCAAGGAGTACGAAGCCGTTACACTAGCTTTCGAACCCTCGTCTGCTCCTCTAGCCAGCGGTATACGTGTGTTTCAGGGCAGAGAGCGTTCACCGACTCAACCCCTGACCACGCCCGATGTTGCTTAACTTCGGTGTTCGAGTGAGAACCGGTTAAACGACCACGGCTAAATCGCTGGCTTGTAATTAGCTCTTTCCAAGTGTATGATCATTGTAAACTCACGAGGAACGGTGTACTGCTGGAGAAACATTGGTATTGGACTTGGTATACAACGTGTTCCTCGCATTCCCCAACCAAACATCGTAGCCCTCATCGGCGAGGCGGAAGCCTGGAACATTTATTTATTTATTATTTGTCTCTGTAATTTGTACACATTATACAAAAATTACATAATGAAACAAGAAAGCAGGCCTGTTGGGGCCCATCCACTGCAGTGATCCTGTTCCATTCTTAACATTAATAAAATAATAAAATGGCATCATTTCTCTTATATAAGGATGATAATGATAATGTTGAAATAGATGATACAGTTTATTAATATGTTAGTTAAAAATGAAATAAAGAACTAGTGGCAGCTCAAGCCAGTGTACAGAACATACATTACCATTTGCACAAAGTGATTCTCAACTTACGTATCGCCCCTATTTTTCATCATATTTTAATTTTATTTTCAAATTTATCTCAATATAATTTTACATTTTTACTTTATCTTCATCTTTATCTTAACACAAAATAATTTTGTTTTGTTTTTTCTATTCTTCGTGTAAAATGTATTGTTTGACAATAAAACAAAGCTACTTGCCTCATTATTATTGAGTTGATAGAAAAACAGCCTAGTACAATGCTAATATTAATAAATTCAGTGCAAGAACAGCAATGCTTTTTCTGTCACTCTTCCATTCATACATTGATTGGTAAAAGTAAAACATATTTTACACAATAAGTAAATTAATAATATCCAAATAAAAAAATAGTTGAAAGCTTTGATAAAATAATTCGCACTACAAAATAATACACACAGCCTTTTAAGGACCAGGTAAAATATTTAAATCCGCGGAATGTGTTTATTGTCACCATTTATACTCATGGGGCTTAAATGAACAACTAATATCGGCATTTCAACCGATTTCCTAATTATATACAACTTTTCATTGAGTCCTATATTTTTGTGTGTTTGAATCTTTTAATATTATTCAATTTTTGTTAACAATTTTTACTTGTTATATGTTCGTCTGACATATCTGTATTGTTTTAAATTTGTGATTAACATGTGGCATTTAAAATTATTTTGATATAGTTACTTGGCACTTTTACCTGTTGACAGGTGTTAATTAATACAAAATATTTGCATTCATCTTTAAATAAATAAAATTATGTATTAAATTTGTTCACATAAAATGAGTAAAATACGAATGAAGTAAGGTCTACTTCTGTCACTGAAACCATATCTAAATCATATTATTTTCTCGTTGGAAGTAAGTTCCAAAGTAACACTATATAGACCCTACAAAACCCAATGATTTATTATCATCATACTTTGGCTTTCGTAAAATAACATTATTTTGCTTCAATGATCGAATTTGAAAGGGGAAAAAAGTCGAATTTATAATAGGAAGTATTCTATAAAAAGAACTTATTTGCCCTGAACAATATTAAGTCGTAAATTAAAAACATAAACAAGGCCACTACTTACTTAAAACGAATTTTCGGGTAAACCTTCCTCACCCATTATCAGGTTGATGCCGACTAATCCGCATCAACCTGATGATGGGTGAGGAAGGATTACCCGAAAAATTGTTTTTAAGTAGTCGCCTTGGTTGTAAGTTTTAAATTTACGTTTTAATTAATAGGAAGAAAAATAATTTCCTGCTCTTACCTAGGCCTCTCTCGGGACCTGTTCCTACAAAGCTGTCTGACGCCATTGCAAGGCCATGCATTACGAGCACTGGCTTCCTGACGCCTGATACAGATGGGGCTCGAGGGCTGCCGGGTATCCTGTGAAGAGTCAGCGAGTATCCGTCCGTCGTTGTTACGTTATAAGATATCGCCGGGTACCCGAAGAGCCTGATTATCTGGGGCTGCAACAAGTTCAGAAACATATCTTACCGTTACTATTTCCCACAATTCAGAAATTAAAAAAGTCCGACCCTGCAACCGGGATTAGAACCACGGGTCTCCCGCATTCCAGGCAGGCGTCTTAACCACTAGACCATCAGGACGGGTACATTTTAATCTCTGAATTGTAGTTGCATTATACATCTGAATGGATGGATGTATACATGTGTATGTATGTGGATGCTGCATTATTAGATGCATTATATATTTTTGAATGGATGGATGTATACATGTGTATGTATGTGGATGATGTATAATGCAACTGCAATTCAGAGATCAAAATGTACCCGTCCTGATGGTCTAGTGATTAAGACGCCTGCCTGGAATGCGGGAGACCCGTGGTTCGAATCCAGGTTGGGGCGGCTTTTTTATTTTTTTTAATTTCTAAATTGTAGAAAATAATAACAAATACACCTACGGGAGTGTTTCCCGACTAACCAAATCGAGAAATAACTTGCCATAATGATTATACATTAATAATTGTCAAGACAATTATTGTAATATAATATTGCATTGTCAATTAACAAAATTGATTTAGTTTTGGATTGGGATAAGACATGTCACTCCATTATCGATTAATATCGAAATATCGAAATTTGAATATTTCTTTTGAAAACGTTAGCTAAACTTTAATTAATAATGTTGTATAAATGGTTTATATGGTTTCAACAAAAGTGCATAAAAAGTCCATAACAATAAGTAACCGACAGTGTTGGCTCGAGCGTTAAGCGCGTGGCTCTGATTCGGGAGGTCCCGGGTTCGGATCTCGTTGAGACCGGCAATACTGACTGGAGGTTTTTTCCGAGGTTTTCCTCAATCGTTGTCCTCTCAAACAGCCCTCGGACATCCCTTCACAATAATTGTCCTATCCGCAACATACCTAGTTAGACACCTGAAGAGGGGCATGAACTGCACCCTGGGCAGGCTTCCCACAAAAATTATTATAACAATTAGAAAATATTCCTTCTCAACTTTTAATGAACCGGCCCCTTCACCATGAACAGGAAGACTTTAATATAGGAAACCCGGCACCTCCACCATAATTAGCTCTTTAAGACAAGTTGTGAATAAATAAATCTACATACGAATTTGTGGCAAGAAAATGTTGAAATGTGTTGAACATACTTCTTATCAAACATTGATTGCCTCGTTCTTTTTAAAGAACTTTATCTAGGCCTATTGAATTGTGCATTTAGAAAAGAACTTAATCTATTGAATTATTGTGCGTGTCTTAAAATGATTGTCCACTATATTCTACACGACGAAATATTGAACTTAAATGAGTCTCAATAAATAAATAAAAATAGTTTTAAATTATGGATTTTGTCCCGTAAATAAATTTTGTGGGATTTGTGTGAAATGTCCCATTGTAGTATTGAACTGTGAACTTACTGTTTGTAATTTCATATACTCCAGGTCTGGCATAGTAATTGGCAGCAATCCACTTTGAAGGAAATTAATTCCGTTTGGTGCAGCTTTCGTCCATGTCCCCAGGCACAGACACGATAAACACAATAGATTACGGAACATTACCGTGTTCCAATCAAATACTTAAACAATATGTTGTGCGTTAAATACTGCTTAAACGGAATAAACACAAAATAGCTTATAAATAATATCAAATGGTCTAAGAAGCACACAGCTCAATACTCTACTGGCAATACTCTGCCGCAAGTGTGAGAATGAAACTCTAGGACATCAAGTTGTAGTATAAGCAAGGTGATTTACTCACGTCAACATATTGTTTTAATAAATTAACAATAATACGATGAACAAGTTTTTTAAAATTTTTTATAGGTCCGGTTTTTCAATTTCCTGTTAAAGTAGCAAGAAAATATAACTGCCACATAACTTGTTATCACTATGGCAACAGTCAATCAGAAGCCTTGTAAATATTAACTCCGAGGACAAACTGGCAGATGAATTTTAACTAAACATTGTAATTCTAGACTTTAAGCAAGTAATTAACAGAAGTGTCATGTAGCGTGAACAGAGGTTAGCTAGAGACAAGGAGACTGGATGCAAGGCTAGATTGACCAAGGACGATCATTTACTATGCAACATGAGTGAATGAATGAGAGCCGATGTGCCACCATCTCCGTTCTGCAACGACGCATAAGACTGTGCCATTGAATTGCCACTATAGTAAACTATTGTATGTTTTTACTAGGATTTTTCTGATATCCAATAACATTATGGACAAATAAATATTATTATCATTACTATTATTTACGAAATAAGGATGTTTAGAACCGCACAACATACAAACTAATTAATCTAGTACTTGAATCTTACATTTAAGAAAGTAAGCTTTACCAACCATTTACAACCAAAAACAAATGATATGGAATAATTATTTAAACTTACTCCAATTATTGTAATTCAGACTGGCCCAATAAGTAATACTACATAAATCTCGGAAATTATTTTGATGTAGACTATAAGGATTCGAGTATTCGCAATAGTGGTACTATTTTCCACGGCTTTCCTTATTATCTTTTTCAAACACTAAACTAAGAAGTCCAATATTTGTGACATTAATAATATGTATGATTATCAATGTTTTTTTTTTAATAATTGCCTCGTTTAGTAAACTTGAGCGATTGGTCACAAAACTAGGCATAATTATCGCTGAAGCATGTTTTATCTTCTCCACACCACACTTACCAATCTTGGTGAATAGAAACAAGGCATAGTGCAGTATATATTTGGTAGAAGAAAACAATACATTTGGAAACTTACTGCACGTCCCTATTCAGGCGGCAAGTAAACTTTGGAAACATCTTTCTGTCGTTGCCGGCTGCGTATGGAATATTGTGGCCAAGAATTTTCGTGTTTTCCTCCTGCCTTAGTGCTTATTAAAATTGTTTTCTTTTGTTAATCAAATTTTGTAACTTTTTATGATAGACGTTAAATAAATAACACATTTAATGATGCTCTTTATGTACCAGCATGGTGAAAGACGAGAATTTATTAATAAAGAAACTAAATTGATTTTGTTCAGAGACACACGATACATCAAAGAAGGAGATATTCTTTTTGTAACAATACATATTTTAACGGAAACAGTTGAACGACATTTCAATTATAAAGGCCCACGAATTGACTTGTATTGTATTAATTTAATAATACATTTATACATGGTGAATGTTTCCAAATAAATAATTGAGCGTGCAAAGTAGGCATAATTATGCCATGTGGTATTTTCTCTACTTTGCATTTTGAATGCGTTTCAACATAAATTATTTTTAAAATACAATTGGTGATTCACTTTGTCCTTAGGTCGACAGATTACAAAATACTATAATCATTGTAATTGATTTTATATTCTCTTTCTTGTAAACAAACAAACAAGGAGAAACAAATGGGGTTTCTACTAACTTCAAAGTATTACCTTGCCTAGAATGATATTGAGTCACTGCGGAGAATTCAAGAATAGAGACACAATGTCGAGCAATGTTGAAGGGCTAGTACAGAGATAGTTGAACGACAGTGTTCGACAGTGTGCAGGCTGGAGCGCTAAGCTCTCGACTCTGATTCGGGAGGTCCCGGGTCCGAATCCCGTCGAGAGACCGGCAATCATGACTGAAGATTTTTTCCGAGGTTTTCCTCAGTCGTTAATGCGAATGCAAGGGATTTAGTCCTCTTAAATAGCCCTCGGACATTCCTCCACAATTGTCCTATCCGCAATATATCTAGTTAGTCACCTGAAGAGGGTCACACCGGTTAAATCTGAAGTGTATACCCTACAGCGGGCATCCTACAAAAATGTATGTATGTATTGCGGAATAGCTTTAGTTTTGTGAGCATACGTGGGTCACACATTTCTGTAGCTGTATTGGACCGATGTGAATATTTTTTACGGCAAGTAGGTGTATGTTGGCTTTAAAAGTAATCAATATATTAAAATAACGAGCAAAATATTTTTGTTATACAAGAAATCTAGGTCGAAATGTGAATTTGTAAGATATACATAGTTTTGTAATCTGCATTATTTTGCAGAGTATATTAGTATAGACGTTTCAATTTATAATATTTGGATAGTATTTTTTAAATTATGAGCAAATTCAGCGTTGTGAAACATCTATTTGTATTTATTTTTCATCGTATTAAGTTGTGTGCTAACTTACCTACTCGCGCTCGACTCTGATTCGGGAGGTCCCGGGTTCGAATCCCGTCGAGACCGGCAATCCTGACTGAAGGTTTTTTCCGAGGTTTTCCTCGGTCGTTAAGGCGAATGCAAGGGATTGAGTCCTCTTAAATAGCCCTCGGACATCCCTTCACAATTGTCCTATCCGCAATATATCTAGTTAGTCACCTGAAGAGGGTCACACCGGTTAAATCTGATGTGTATACCCTACAGCGGGCATCCTACAAAAATGTATGTATGTATTGCGGAATAGCTATAGTTTTGTGAGCATACGTGGGTCACACATTTCTGTAGCTGTGTTGGGCCGATGTAAATATTTTTTACGGCAAGTAGGTGTATGTTGTCTTTGAAAGTGTTCAATATATTATAATAATGGCATAACATTTTTGTTGTACAAGAAATATAGGACAAAATAAGAATTTGTAAAATAATGATAAACATAGTTTTGTAATTTGCATTATTTGGCAGAGAATATTAGTATGGCGTTTTAATTGATAATATTTAGATAGTATTTTTGAAATTATGAGCAAATTCAGCGTTGTGAAACATCTATTTGTATTTATTTTTCATCAATTATTAAGTTGTGTGCTAACTTACTAACTAAACCCTAAATGTGTGAGGTTCTTGCGCTTACAATGACAAATAATGTGATAAAGGTACTAAAAACCAAAACAATCTAATTATTTTCTCTTTAGAGGCTTTTATACATTTCTAAACAAATCTTCAATATGAATTGTAATCGGTATTATTTTGTTTTATTTACATTTTGAAAAGTTTTCAATAATATATACTCACCGTTTTAGCATCTATAATAACAAGCTTCAATTAACGTACGTATTGCTATTAGGTAAAGACCATTTTCGTTGACATTTTTCACGGTTAAATATAAATTTAAAAACATTATTTTTATTGAGTTGTAAAAAAGCATTGAACTGAGTATTAATAAACAAGAATCAGAATGTCCCACGTGGTTTCCGTCTCATCGTCTGAAAATACGAGGCCAGTGTTTATGGAGTTCACCATTAAACTGATGTTCCATCAAGGTATGTTGATTTTTTTTGTTATTTATTAATTTATTTGTCAATATATATTGTTAACGGGGCAGAGCCCCACCATTAACGTATAATAAAAACAAAAAGCATGTCCAAACACGCATGCATAACAATTCAAAAATTACAAATACACAGGAACATTGTACAAACATCTATATATAAAAAATAGACAGTGATACCGTCTAAGTCAACCAAAATTCGTTTGTATAGACAATTTTAATGTAAATTAACAGACTTTTAAAATAATTATTCCCAGGTTTATGGTATGAAGACCCCGACCCTGATCTAAACGAAGACTTGAATTACTACACCCCCTGGTTGGCTCGCTTTGTCGTGAGTAACCCCAAACTTCGAGCCTCTTTAAGGGTCCTTCGAGCCTACTACCCTTGGATACTATTGGCACAAACTTCTGTCGTGGTCACCAGCCATTCAGTATTTATCTATACGAATTGGTCACACAAGGAAAAGATAATGTTCAATTGTGTCAATGCATTTGCAGATACCACACGCATTTTAATGATAATAGTTTCCGTACTGATAAAGAGACGACTGAAACCATTTATGGAAAACTTGTCAAACTTCACAGCTGATCTTATACGCGATGACAAAGACAAGAAACGAGTATATAAAAATCAGTTTATGTGCAACCGAGTGTCAAAATGTTTGACTTTGTTGGTGGTGTTTTCGTATTCTGCTGTTATGCTTTACGTGGCGTTTGTTGAATTGATGCCAAAGAGGGAGCTGGATGACGAGTAAGTATTTCAGGAAAAACTCATCAGGCCATACGTTTTAGGCAAATTCCTCTTTGCTCCGCTAAATGACATAGATTTTAAAACTTTTCATAGTTATCAAAGAAGCGTTATGAGGGGAAAGAACGAACCTCAAAAAATATTGTAGTCAAAAGTGAAAAAATAAAAATAATAATTTTGTACTAAATTAAAAGTTAAAAGAATAAAATGTTCGTATTTTTTTTCTCGTTGATTAACAAAAAATATTCGTGCATACGGCAGTACGTATATACTTGCTTGACAACTGTATGCCGTTTTATCTACATCGGACGATTTCTTGATGAACTGATATAGATATTTGTAAAATGTAAAAAGTTCAATTACTTTAATTATTATGCTTGCTATCGATCACTGGGTCGATTGACCACATAAGGCACCAGGTTCAAGCTGACACGTTTAACTTTGTGACGTGAGTTTACCTCAAATACACCACTTTTTCATTATTTCATCATTTTCATTATTTAAAATGCAAATATATTTTTGTGAATCGTAGTGATTAACAATGTACTTATAGAGAAAAAAAAATGAATTTTATAATCAATTTTATTTCATATATTGCAGACAAATTAATAATACAAATTTGAACCATTATGAATAATTACAATTACAATTACAAAATATTAACTAATTATGGCTTTTTTCATACTTTCAGAATGGCTTTACCGTATGACGTTGCGAGCTTTCCTGCTTTCGAAATCTCATTGTTTTTTATGATGATGAATACTATCCAGATCACGTGTGGTGCTGTTTGTGTTGTGCCAGTCATTGTTTGCCTGTTGATACAATTAAATGTATTGTGGAACATTTTCAACGCAAACATGAGAAATTTGGGTATTCAAACTAAACAAAAAGAACAATATAAAGAAAGGATCAAATCAAATGTGATGAACTCTAAAACACTGCAGAATAGTCTTATTGGTAAGTATTAAAAGTTTAACGTAAATTTCAAAAATTAAATTAATATTTGTACTATAGGGCAATGGTCAAACTAATCTCCCACCAGAGCGCAGAACGATCGGGGTTGGGCCACACAGTTGTCTGGACGATGATAAAATAGGAATTTTTACAACATTTTGACGGCAGTGGATTATTGTTGAGGTAGGTGACAGATTTCCCACCAGAGTGCAGAACGATCGACGTTTGGTCACCGCCATGTGTAAGTTCCAATAAACCATAATGTAAAGAGTCCTGTGACAAGTGTGACCGGACCCCGATCATGCGATTCTGACGGAGAATCCGGGTGAACCGGCTTGGCATTGCCCTAGCATTAGGCAATTTTACAACCATAATTCACATAAGTTCCACTGAAGTAAGCAGTTTACACTTAACTGTCTAGATATATTATAAATAAAACTTTAAAGTTTACTTAGACTAATATATATAGGATAATATTATTCCCATCATACGGCATCTCTTAGAAACACATTTCCTATATTTCGAGATGTATTTCGTAGGTAGCAAAACAGTGTATGGCATATTTTGCTATACCTAAAACGGGTATTTTTACTTCACAAACAGTATTTAAACTTTAAAATTAATATAAAAGGATGAGCATATGTGGGTCTATTGAGCACAAATTCGTAATTCGTAATTTTGCTTAGTAATTATTGTTACACAGAAGTGTAATATCATTTTCGAACGGAACAAGCAATTCAAACATTCGAACGAATCAAATTTTCTAAACAATTATCTTCAGTTAACATTATTTAACGTCTTCAAGAAAAATAGAATGTTTAAACAATCAAATTAAATAACTTTTTTCGTTAGAATAGATGCATTGTTCGAATTAACGAATAAGTTCCACATGTAGCCCTATCAATTTACAGATTTTAACAGTATACACGGAAAAATTCGTCAATATATTAGCTGGTATATAACAAACAAGAAATCCGTCAACTCTAACTTTCGTCTATGGGTACTCAAAAATTGATGTTTTCGTTTCAAACACGTGTATTAAATTAGTACGTATTGCGGAATAAGTCAATTTATCTACCATTCCATGGGAAATTCTGCAATAATTGCTGTTACCTTTAGCAATAACCTACGATAAAAAATAGCTTAAGAAATAACTTTAAAACGGCAAGATTCATTATTCGTAATGTTTTCAGCTGATCCAATCGCTCACGCAATAGGGCAAATAGAAGACGATATAGATGACGTACTGTGGAGCGCGTATCAAGGTCAAGGTCAGGGAGGTAGCGCCCAGCTTGAAGGGGATTCCCAGGAGACGGCAGTAGAAAGCGTTGAGGGTGAGAGACGTAAGAATACTTCAGGTCTTGACTCTTACGACGAAGAAGAAACTTTAGTCAGCTTTCACCCAGATGTTGATGAGGAGATGCAGGCTCAACTAGCTAAGAAGGTTCAGCAGCATAGCGAGCTTATAAGGTGAGTGGAATCAAGATTCAGGAAAATTTGTTTACGTGGCTTGGGAGCGTCTCACACGCGAAGCTGAGTGTTTTGGCTATAGTGCTTTCGTACTTTTCGGTTTTCTCGAAGAAACTTCAATGTCCCTCACTGAAAATCAGTTATGTGACTGAGTGGGTAGACTACTTAATACGAATTTATTTATTTATTCATTCTTCGATAGAAAACAAAATTTCCATTTCTCGTACATAGTTGTTTTTATAGGGCCCTACTTTTCCTAAGTCCATACAAAATGTTCCCTTCCGGTCAATGTTTGCGAAGATTTTTGTATCAAACTGAACTATATTTTGGGGAAACGAGCCAAGAACGAGGACGTGAAAAACTTTCCTGAGTACACACACCAAAAAATAGCTTGATCGGAGAAACGATGTGGTCTTAGTTTGAAAAGTACGATTGCACTATTTCGGCAAGAATCCTGGCGTTCCCCTGCTAATTTACTTATGCTTTAGAGCTTCGTCCAATCTTTGTGTATCCAATCCCTGGTCCAGTTGTACACAATGCTAATAACTCAAAGATTACTTGCGTGTATATAAAATATAATTTACACAAATAGATGACATGAACTTTGCCATGGTTATAAATTCAGCAAAGGAAAGAACTTCCAGCAATGGAGGTAAACAAAAACATGAACCATTTCTGCCTACATAATAATAATCTTAAAGTAACATAATGAAATCAAAACTCAATCAAAAGAAATGAAATACATTATATACATAAAAGTAAACACTTATCAATATCGTAGTTGAATATTTTATGATAAAATTGATGTAATTTTGAACATGTTCTTTTCACAGCATAACACGCAGCCTAGTTCAAATCTTTAACGCGTTCCTGTCTGCATCAATGGTTTTGTATGCAACAACATTAGGCGCGTTGTTATGGATGTCCATGAACTTTGTAAGTAAACGAACAGAAATTTTCCAAGTGCTTCGCAGTCATTATTTCATAATTAATGTTATTATTGATGTTGTTTTTCAGAAGGAAACACACTTGTCCATTTATTTAATGTTCGTTGCACTTGTGTCAGTAGGGTATCTACTGGTGTGCTACTTAGCTGACAATATCACAAGTGAGGTATTTATCTATTACCCATTAATTATACTATACATTCTACTGTCTATCTAGTGTTGAATAGTATCGTTCACTTTGGTCAAGCAATTAACATGTTCGCCAGGAAACTGATTTAGACTTCAGATAAATATATATTTTCAAAATATTAAACAGGAGAAATAGGAGACGATAGAGATGACGTACTGTGGAGCGCGTATCAAGGTCAAGGTCAGGGAGGTAGGGAATAGCTTGAGAGGGATTCCCAAGAGACGGCAGTAGAAAGCGTTGAGGGTGAGAGACGTGAGAATACTTCAGGTCTTGACTCTTAGGACGAAAAATTGTTTCGAAGTAGCATTAATTCAGGGGGTCGCCTGAGCTTGGCCCAACTCAAATGCGCGCGCTCAGGTGTTGATGATTTCTGCTGAACGGTTAGCAATATCATTACCAAATTTTGCATGAATGTTAATGAAGTACTTTTATATTGATATCCACACCTGGTTGCAAAAATTGAGTTATAAAGATCCATTGCGAGACATAAGTCCAAAACGTGAAAAATTGGGAAATCCAAAACATGAATTTAAAATCTGGAGATTCCCATCAAACAGTTATCTTATGATTCACTTAATTTATCTACGAGTTCACATCTATTAAAACGTTGACATCCAGTATGCAAATTTGAGTTAAAAAATCTGTACTCATGGAATAAATTCTCGAAATTGAACAAAATTGAGTAAATTACAGAGATTCACTTTTTTAAATTCAAAATAAATAAATTAATTTCGAAATACGCGTACTGGATGTCATAGATCGATTATTTATAAGTGTTAGTGTGAAATATGATACTGATGTTACTTATTGTTTACGGGGAAAATCCAGAAATCTGAGAGCTTCAACTCGTCTCCGCGCCAGCCTCAGCGACTCCTCTTAAAACATTTCTTCATGGCTATAAGTGCAAACTTATTCCGTAAACCACTAGTCTTAAAACATGTATGTATGTCGAGTACCCCGAAAACAATATAAGTATACATAATTTAATTACGTCAAGATCTACGGAGATGTGAATACACACTCACTTAAATAAATGCCCATTGTTCTAGAGTGCTGCAGTTGTCCAATCTGTGTACGACTGTGATTGGCTGAGAGCCTCAATGAGCTTCAAGAAGAAGATGCTTATTGTGATGACAGTAGCCAATGCCTCTGTGGAGATTAAGCCCACTGGCACGGACCCTATGTCTTTGAAACTGTATGCTGAGGTAATTTTTTTTAAAACTTACTTTGATTTTTATACTACTTATTTCAAATGTTTAATAATTTCTAAGTATATAATTATGACATTCAGAACCGAAAGACTTTAGTAAAACCCGTTGAAAAATCCTGTAACTAAAAGTCCCCTAAAAGGAATTGTTCTGCTCTACAGCATTTGTGTATTATTTCAATTAATACGTTTTATTGTAAAAACTCTGATTTCAATAAGTTATATCATTGAGTGGGTATACTCTTATTAGGAATGTATTTAATAATATAATATAATATTCTTTTGTGGTTGTCTTCCGCATGGTCATACACACTCTTGACACAACATTTAAATTGATGATATACAAAATATATGGTTCACAAACACGACATTAGAAAAAAAGATGCTTTATGCAATTTCTAAAATCTATTTTTAATCATATATTTTATCAATATTTCATGAATTGGTAAAATATCGGCTGAATCAATAAATAAAATTCTATTATACTAATTTTAAACAATACTTTTATTCAGAATCTTACGGGTGTAAAAAATTGTTGTGCCTGGATTTTAATACAAAACTGCATTTGTGTTGCAGGTGAATAATGGCGCATACGAGATGCTGGCTACAATTAAATCATTCGCGAAATAATTCTTATTATATTGATTATAGATTTTAATGTTTCTTCAAATTACTAAATCCAGCTTTAAAGGGGCTATTAACCCGAAAAAATATTTTTTACCACATAATCAATAGCATATTACTACACGAAAATGACCATTTAAAAATTATATCTTGAAACTGTGATTTTATATGAATTTTCCAATTTTTCTAATCCAGCAAATAGGGAAAATTTGCGTTTTGGGAAATTTCGTTAATCGGCTTTAACCTGCATCTGTTTTGTTCCACATAGATACTAGAGCATCATACCAATCTAAAATGGCCCTTTGTAACATCGTGTCTTGAACCTGGGCACAAATATACTCTCAAACACGCAAAAATATGCATTCCAAAATCACTCCCCTTCTTGGTAATCTGCATATTTTGACTGAACCACTTGCCCAAATTACAAAACAAAATATAAAGGATTCACAGAAAAGCTGTAGAGAACGTCAATAATGGCCAATATTTATTTGGATCAAAATCCTCCAAGGTCACGGGGCATAAAGATCGTCCCGATGTTATTTCTTATGGGAGATTTTTGCCGATGGGACCTAGCACGAAAAATACCAAATTGGACAATTTTTTGGGGGTCAATGCATGGTGGACCCAATAATTTTTCTGTTAATTTCTAAATTCATAACTAGCTAGCCCGAATGAAATATATATTTTTTTTAGCGGTTGAATACCCCGTTAAGAAAGTTTATGGGAGTCGGCCCAAGAACCAGTTGCCGTCAATCATTCAAGAAACAACAGATTTCGATAATTTTCTTTAGAGTTTTATTCTAGATTAAGTATTGCACAATTTAAAATAATAATGTATGTTTAGTACTAATTTTTAAGATTTGCACGCACAAGATATAATAAACTATCTGAAGCTACTCACTAAGATGGCTTTGTTTAATAAAAAGTGTGCATTATTTAAGTACAGTTTTATAATATCCTCCTTACAATAATATGTAATACACCATTCTGACTGTAAAATATTTCAATCCCTTTATAGTTAGTCTTATTTTTTATTTATTTTTTTAATTTTATTTATTTAACGTCTATCCTGTTCAGTTAAAAAACTAATTTACAAAGGAGGGCAACTAAATAAATCTTATTATTACATTGTTGCAGACACAACAATGAACACAACATACAATGTATAAAACACCATAATTTGGAAACAAATTCAAAACGGATATTAAATCCAATTAATGAATGAATTAAATGTAAATTTTCTGTTTCCTTGACAACTAATCAAAATTTTGTTAAAGTTGAATATATCTATGATAGGGCTGTGCTGGGAATGGTTTAGACAGTCGGCTCGAGTTCGGGTACTAAACTGCTTCGAGTTTTCAAGTCGGGTCGAGTAGGGAAAAGACGGACGACATAACACTTAACATGTTTAAGTGCACAATGAATTTTACTTTTGAATATTGTGAAGAATCTAATTTTCATCCAATTCACTTTCTAGTGACAAGATTTTCATTGAAACGAATTTTGTATATTATGTGTATGCGTAAAAATTTAAAGTCGCGTGGACCGGCAGACCGGCACCTCCACCAATTGTTTGTAAATACTGGACCGGCACCTCCACCATTTCCCCCAAAAATATATTTTGACTATTGTATTGGCCCCCAAATTCTATCCCGCACGAAATTTCGTGTACCCGCACATCACTAATCTATGATTTATTATATTGTTTAAATATGTTAAACTATGTAAATGCTTTCCTACTTTTATATAATATTGATGTGTATACTTGACAAATGAATCATGGAATACCATGGAATAGTAAGTCACAATTTTATTTACAAGACGATATAATCAACTTTCAATAAAACAATCTAAATAATATTAATATGATCGATAATCTATGGCTTTAAACTATAAATTATGACTGAACTTTGAAATTAGGCTATTAAGACCTACTATGAAATAAGACTATAAACTTCAACTAAGACTATCACTACAATCTATTAAATATGAAGTATGGCTTTGTTTTATGAAATAAAAGTAAAAACTCTGCCGATAATCTATGTTTTTAAACTGTCGAGCATTCAACAGAATAGAGTTCCCGATTTTGAAAAGTTTTCGTATTCGAATAGAGTACACACAGGAAAGAAGTGGGGACGAACTTTTTCCTCGTAGGCCTCTAACGCATTAGGCAGATAAAGTATCTACTCAGGGATTTTTTTCGGATGGGAACGCTTTACTTTCGAGCAAAAGGAAAGTCCAGTATGCGGAGGTATTTTCGTTATATCCAGTAGTAATCTTAAAAAGACCAACTCAATTGAATGTTAACTTTAGAAAATAATTTAGAATAAACATAATATACCAATGACCAATTTTGTGAACTTTTCGTTATATTTAGAATGCGAAAATCCAGATGAGAATGTAGCAAATTTTTATTTTTTAATAGGAACGTAAAATTGACAATGTAACGTTTTCTAACATAAAAACATAGCTTGCTAAAGGTTCTTTATTTCAGGAATTTTCTCAAGGATACAGAAAAGAAAACTACTTTACTCTTGCTTCAATATACCCACATGAAACCATAATGACCATATCGGTAAGCTCATATCGGAGGTAAATATCAAGACCATCTGTAGCACTTACCAAAAGATAAAATATAATCAATACCACCATTTGTTTAAGAGTCAACGCACTCTATTTCAGAACTGATTTCAGTGTTTGTTCTTTATTTAATGCGGTTCGAAAGAAACCTACTTGTCAGTGCTGACGCCATCGAAGAGCGAATTATCTGCACCCAGCGATTGATTTGTAAAGTAAAACAACTTTAAAATATAATTTATTATGTATTTACTTCATCTCACGGCTTTCAACTTACCGTTAACATATACTTACAGCACTGGATGGATTAAAATTCGTGTCAGAAAGTCCAAGATGCATTCTAAAATAAACGTATTTTATTCAGATTGTGTACATTGATAAATAAAGATACATTTTATCTCTGAAAGTTTTATTGAATTGAATATCAAAACAAATCAGAACATTTTGGGAAACTTTGAACGCACTTATGCACCATATATACTTACCATATTACCATATTAAATATTTGAAAGTAATTCGTTTAATAATACTTGAATTACTTAAATATAGTACGGATTACGGAATAATGTACAGCAACTAAATACTTAGGTGATATTTGGTTGTTTGACTACATTAACATGGACATGTCGGAAGTTTATCTAAAAAAATACGCCAAAAACATCGTAGTGGGCTTTCACGAAAACTCCGACAAAAGATTAATTATACATTAATAATCACTCGTAGATTGCGTCGGGGCCTACAGGGTTGGCTTGGTCGCTTTGGTTTAATGTCCCCCACTGAAAATCATTTATATAACTGAGTGGATAGACTCTTAATACGAATTTAGTTATTTATTTTAGTTATTTAATCAGATATTAGTTACAAATTAATATAATTTCCTTAGCCTAAGAGGTTACCGTAAATCGTATAACAGGATCACCAGTTCTCCTCTATGGATAATTGATTGGACCCATAATATAATGTTCGTAATATTAGAAACAAAAACATTAAAATTGGCTCATGAGTACCAGTACACTTTGACAATTTCACCCACACTTTCCTAGTGGATTCACTTGACCTTTATAACTTGTATTTATTAGTTAGAAATTAATTGAATTCGGTGATATAGCTAAAATCAGAAAACACAATTTACTGCAGTGACTGTGAAATGATGCGTTTGACCTGTGAACTTATATCCACAAACCCTCTGATGACACTGTGCTCAACTCTGCCCCTGAACTATGGTCACTATGGCAACCAGCAACAATTGAAGGAATCCCAACTGTAGCAGCTGGGAAGAAGCCGATACTGATGGGTAGGACGTGTAGAATAATCCTGTTTTACTAGAAAACAAAACAAAAATTAAGTTAGTACAGTGAAAACATTTTTTTCTTTTCTTTTCTTTTCATTCCCCACCCTTTTTTATATTGATTCATTCATTAATTGCATTAATATCCTTTTTATTTGTTACCAAATATGTTGAGTTTTAATGCATTGTTGTAATATTACTATTTCAAATATTTAATTTACTTTCATGTATTTCATTTTTTTTATTATTTACTATAATTCAGAAATTAAAAAATTATTGTTGTAAATAATAACAATTACACCTACGGGAGTGTTTCCCGATTAACCGAATCGAGAAATAGATTTACTTAGTTGTGCTCCTTTGTAAATCAGTTTTTATAACTAAATAGGATAGACGTTAAATAAATAAACAAAAATAAAAAAAATAAACTGTATACAGCGGAACATATATTTTTTCAATTAAATTTAGTCAGAAAGTTAAATTAGAAAATAATTTTGAAAAACCCGTTTCGCAGGCAATTTTAATCTTGACCAACATTTTGTTAATATTGGAACCATAAAAATTTTGATTCTTTAAGATGAGAGGAAGAATGTTTTACCAATTTTATGCTTGTAATATAAATGAACCTCGAAGACCAACTTTTGTACATTTCAGTGAATGCTATAAATTAATGTTTTAAATTGATAATATTTATTAGTTTTGGCTATTACATATTTCAATTCCACTTTAAAACCTTATTGTGTTTACTTATTCTGCCCTACTAAACAAGAAGGCCTTAACTATCCGTTTTTTTGAGTTAGCACTGTTATTCGTCATGACCCCAACAGAGAAACTGTAATCTCAAAAAAGGGTGGTTAAGGTAGTAGGGCAGTATTTGTTTATTAAACGTTATGTTATCCCTGAACCAATGTTTTTCACAAACCCCCAAGGAAAGAAATATCTCATTTGGACAAATAGCACAATCGTTAAATTTCGTGACCCTATAGATATATTAATTGTTCAAAATGATAATTTGATCAGGTCCTTTAAAGCAATAACGTTCATAAATATTTTTCAATTTGAGTAAAAGTTCAAGTTAAAATCATTAAAATAAATAAATTGCCCCTTCGCAACTTAATTAACTTCCTTCATTGGATGAGCGTAGCGAGCGAAGCGAAGATTCCATTTCACTACACTGGAGAAAAAAATCCGGAATGTTTTTTTTTTTTTTCTTTCTTTCTTTTTTTTTGTATTTTTGTGTGTCTGTGAACACGATTCCGGCTAAACCAATACTCCAATTGCAATGAAATTTTATGGAGGTCTATGAAATCTCTGAACGAAGAACTGCACGGGGGGAAAAATCGATTGAAAAATTATTTCTCATGAAAATCGCAATTTTAAGATATTTTTGATTTTTAAAAAAATTCTTCGACTTATAACATCTACATGCTTCATCCGATTGTAATGATTTTTTCACAGAACCTTAATTTTATAAATTAATATATTCGTGTGAAATTTGAGCGCAATCGAAAAATCATTTCTCATGATAATCGCAATTTTACGATTTTTTTCAATTTTTAACATTTCTTCGACGAATAAAACCTACATGCTTTATTCGACTGTAATGATTTTTTCACAGAACTTATTTTTATGAATTAATATATTCGTGTGAAATTTGAGCATAATCAAAAAATTAACTATTAAAAAAATCGCAATTTTACGCTTTTTTCGTTAAAAAAATTACGCTCATCCATCAACACGGAGGGACTTAAGCGTTTTCCTAGTAAAAATAAAAACATATAGTGGCTGAATCTCCTAGTGGTTTCAATGGCACTCAACCCCAAATAAAGGACTGTTTTTTAAGTAAGTTATTAAAATGAAACATTGCTTTTAATAAATAAATTTAAATTCGAAATAAATACACAAAGTTATAAACTTGTTGGAAATTGAGGTTGTTGTACTTACTTAATATTTGTAGTCTCTCCCATATAATTGCTCATTTTCGTTTCGCACTTGTCCCACGTGAAATTGAACTCAGTACTCTGCAGATGGTTCAAGGATGCGCACGCATAGGCTGGATACCTCTCCTTCTTCTCTATCGTCTCTTTGAAGTAGACCACCGCCATGCTGTGACTACACGTGGGCGTGGAGCAGCCATCTTGGTGACCGCCACCCCACGGGTAGAAATCAACATGGCCGACTGGCTCCTTCATGCCCAGCATACGAGTGTCTGTGTGGATGGCGTCGACGAAACTCGCGTCTGACTTGTCCAATACGAAGGTGTGGTTGATGGAACAGTAGCGAACACCGATAGGATCGAGACCTGTACAAGATCAACTTGTTATCAAATTGTAATTATTTGGACACACACTGTTCTTATAATAAATATTTTATTTGCAATATTTTGACACTAATCGAGTGTCTTTCTCAAACTGAGATTGAACAATATTGAAAATATTCCCTTATTCAACCTGAGTTTGAGAAAAACCCTCAATTAGTGTCGAAATTCAAATAAAATATTTATTAAGAACAGTGTATGTCAAAAATTACAATTTAATAGTCAATTTACCTGTTCTACTAGTTTCATATTTATAATCAACTTGTTAATTTGTTGCTGGTGTTGAATGTTTAATTCTTTTCTTGTGTCATGTTTAGAAGATTGGTTTAACTATTATTGTTTTGTTATGCTTCATAGCGAAATGTAAAATAACCTATGGTTGTATTTGGGTCAAATATATAAATAATATAAAGTTTATCTAAGTCACTTTAGGCCCTAATAGTTACCGATCTAAAAAAATAATAAATAATCTTGCTTTTAAGCATGTCCAAAGTTATTGGTTGATAGCACACGTCGTAAAAATTTACCCCTACTGGGGCTCGAACATATAACTTCCGTCTCTACGTCACAGTGATCTAACCATCAAGCTACCAGTAAAGTTACAAGTTCCTGAATACAGCTTACCGGTAATCCTTGCCACAGTCCCCGTCACGTTAGCCCCAGCTATCCCCGCCACGTGGGCTCCAAGGCTGTGGCCAATCAGATGCAAGGACGGAAGCTCGACAATTGCCTTGGTCACTAGGTAATCAATGAACTGCGCAATGTAGTGACCAACAGCTACCGAGTTCTCTTGGGGCCCGGAGTAGCAGAGAATGAATGCTGAGCCGGCGAGGGAGGCCCAGTCCACGGCAATCACGTTCACGTTTGTCGCACCGTTGGCACTGAAGTAGGCTGTAATAAGAACAGTTGTTATTTATGTTTATCACGTTGCCTCCACTGTATGCATCTTCACTAAGTATAATGTTGCTTGTTTTGCCTAAAATAGGCTGGTTTACAACAGTACTTTTTTGGGAATCACTCCCGTAGGTGTAATTGATTATATGGAAATCAATCCAGCAATTAAAAATTTCACCTAAGTCGTGTATTGAACCTGGTTGCCAGTCGTGTGCAGTACCATTAAGTTAACTGTCTTGGTAACTTACGGGTAAAGTATAAAGTACCCGACCGGCAATTGGGAGGCCCGGCTATCGAACCCCAGTCTCCCAATTGTCCTATAAGCTACCGAGCACCCTATTAGCGCTATGGGAGACGCTATGGGGTTCGATACCCGACTGAGATGATTTTTTTTTTAATTCTTGATTTATGTTCACATAAGTTGATATGTTTGATAAGAATTTACATTTATATCTGTCGCGTTGCTGGCAATGAACAAAACTGGAATTACGACAATGAAATTGATAAGATTAAAAAGCAAATATTTTATAATATAGGGCTATAAGTTTGAGAGCAATCTCTCTTATTCATTCTGTAAACAACGCAATAATCCGTAGCATTTTCCTAGTATTTAAAACATAGATAAGATAAATTAACAACTCAAGTCGCTAAGATTACTTAAGACAGATTGTGATAGTGATGTGATGTGATGTGACCGAGTTTGCTCGGTGGTTCCCCATACTAAAGGATAATATTTTAAGTAATTAGTTTTTTTTTAAATTATAGGTTTGATTTATCTTATGAACAATTTATAAACAATTTATCAATAGAAGATCAGTCAACTTAAATGGTGTATAACTTATTAAAATTGGAGCTTATTATTTGGTGAAAGCTGTAGATAACTCAATTGGAAAAATGAAGTTAAAAATGCATTTCTGTACGATTCCACGTTTAAACCCATTCAAAAGTTGGTACTTAGAATTGGATAGAATGGGGGCATAGATACTATTTTCTCTACATCCTTACACCAACCATTTGGCAATCGTTTCTTTTCCAGTTATTAATGTGTTTTTTTTTAATTATTAAGTTCTGAAAATGCCCCGTTGACTAGTAGTTTTATTTCAATATATGGTAATATATTACAATCTAAATGAAGGGTGGTAGGAAAAGTACTATGTATAGAAAGTAGATTATAACATTGCCAAGATGGGATAAGTTTTTATAACTGAATACAAATTTAAGTTAACAATGATTGTGTATCTTGATTTTCTGTAGAAATAATAATAGCATGATCAAAATACAAAATGAAATTGATAGTATGGAGAAGGAAAGACACAACACCCAATAAAGCACAGAGATAATAAGAAATCTGTTTTAAACAAATTTCGAATTAAAAGTAAAAACACGATTCATTATAAAGCTCTTTCTCACTCGGGTGTGTCGACAGGAATCAAACCCGGTACTTCAATCAAAAAGTCCGGTGTGTCGGCAATGATTGACATTAAATACAGGCTCCGTACGTGATAAGTTGATAGGCGACCTTCTAACCTTTCTTTAAACTCTGGACGACAGGGGAATCCAAGGTACTCATGAATCCCGGTATCAAGATTTTCGTTGGTTTCTTAGACAAGAAAATCGTAGGGACTGCTCCTCCTATTGTCATCTGGACTTTCACCTCTGTGTTGTTGGTGAATCTGAAAACATGAGCGAAAATATTAATTTGACTGCCTGCCTTAACAGAACTAGCTTAGGTATTTTGTCGTTTATAGTTGTATTTTATTTTGTATTCTGACAAACAAACGTTTACTGCGATCTTGATTAAATTTCAGGGGACCTTCAAAGTCTCTTAAGTTTCACCAGACATGTTTTTGGGTAAAATCATGAAAACCAAATTCAAAACTTTTGCAATTTTTGGTACGTTTGTTTTATTTTTGCCGGATAAATGGCTGCGATCTTTGTGAAAACTAGCGCGATTCTTCTCAATCCTGAACTTAGACATATGATTTTTTACAATAATTGTAAATTATGTATTTTATGTAATTATTGGAGAGAAAAAATGTATCTGGGAAATTTCTCAAGGGGGGGGGGGGGGGGGATCGCACTTTTACAATTCTTACGAATTTATGGGTCAAGTTAACGCGACTTTTAGAAGCATTCGTGAAGTCGCTATCTTACCGTCTGAAAAGGTAAAATTTCACTTGGTTAGCAAGATCATTGGGGAAGGTATAGTTTGCAGGGCATTGCACTAGGACTTCTACTGGTTTCCCTTCATCATCCGGCACCAATATTGTCTCGCCACCTGGAACAAGATTAAACAAATAAGTTTGATTTATAAACTGTTGAAAGAGAAATAATGTCAAATGATTGTGTGTGCATGATTACATATTGTGCAATGCTATTCTCTTCTGTAAATAGTAAAAACACTTTATTTAAATAACATCATGGATTATTGTGTCAGATATAACGTGTTTGAAAATGATTTATGACCCTTATCTACGTCACACAATAATTGTATATATCATCCTCATTAGCTCCCGTTCACGAGAATTCTCTATTTTACATGATTGTAAAACTTTGATAACTTTTATTTTTATTAGTATTTTATACAATCCAGAAATTTAAAAAATCACCCCGGCTGTTTTTGTTAGATTAGTTATTATTTAGATTGGGAAATAAATTGTGATTATGTTATTGGATAATATTCTTTACAATGAAAATGTATTTATCAATTCCATTGATCGGGAAACTCTCCCGTAGATGTAATTGAATATATGGAAATCAATCCAGAAATGAGAAATTCCATCTCAGCAGGGTTTCGAACCCCGGTCTCTCAATTGCCGGTAGGGTGGTTGGTAGCTTAGGTTAAAACCCTTTATAGGTTATTGGTACACATATGTACCACCACATTTCAAAATCTATACCATTAAATCGGCCAGTTCTTCATACTTTTAGCCCGGGTAAAAAGCTGCTTTATTTTGTTTTAAATTGGTAGAATTTTCCCCACTAAATATAATGATTAGAAGGATTTTTGAAATGGTTCAAAAATTAAATTGTGTATAAAAACACAGAAATTCAGAGATTTCCGGGATGTCCCGGATATTTTGTTTGCCTGTAGTAGATTCAATTTGAACATGTAAAAAATGAAGAAAAAAACGGAAAATTGCAAAAAAAAATAATTTTTAAAAATCAATTCAAATTTTGATTTTTTTTCAACTTTGATGTCAATTTAAAAAAATTTTTTAAAAAAGGGAAAAAACTAAAAAATTCTAAAATTCTTGAAAAAAACACAAAAATCAAATTGCTGACGTAAAAAGCCAAATTTTTGAGGCGCTAAATACTGTCCTCTCAAGGGTTAAAGCAAAAAAATCTCAGCGGGGTTTCGAACCCCGGTCTCTCAATTGCCGGTAGGGTGGTCGGTAACTTAGGTTAAAGCACCCGACCGATCATAAAGAATCATTTAAAATTTAAAACTCTTATTTGTACATGTTACTTTTTTAAACCGATTTATTCGGAATATTGAGATATTCATCCTTGGAAATGTCAATAACTGCTGTGATACGTAATTCAGGTACACATATTTTCATGGAATTTTATACAACAATCGCACGTAGACAAAATAAAGTAAATAAGCCCATAAGACAACATTTTGAAATCTTATTTAAAATTATAATTAACAGGCCATTTATACTAGAAACAAGAAAGTGTCAGAAAAATAGTATTTTAAACCACGATTGTTAAAGAGTCAATTGGTACAGTTGATCCACACAGCCATAGGTAGGTTACGACCGTAGACTGGAGCAATTACAGAATAATCCCACCATTTTATTAAAAGGGACTTACAGTATATGTTCTCCAGAAACAAAACGTGATTTAAGAAAAAGTCAAAACGTTTCCAAATATCCCGAGCTTAATACTTAACTGTAACTTAACTAACTTACTTAACTGTTATACTTGGTAATATTTAACACAATTCAGAAGTCAAAAATCGATCGGGATGGATGGGTTATTTAACTTCTGAATTAAATTAACAGTTCCACCTACGGGAGTGTTTCCCGACTTACTAAATCGAGAAATGTAATACTTGGCATTTTAGTGTTATTTTTGGTGTCTCTTACTATACTTTGACAAGTGAACTAAACAAAAGTATTTGGAAATTAATGAAGATGCAACAGTTTGGTAGAGAAAATGTTTTACATACAACATAATAACAATGCACATGTGTCCAGCAGCTAATTAACATTTAATTGAGAACATTATATTCATACTTACTTAACGAATAAACTTGTAGTATACAGCATATTGTAACTGCGAGAAACAGGCCACACTTAAACACCATGATGCCACACTGCGCACTGTGAACTGCTGTCGACTTAACTGATGGAGTGATACTGCCGTGTTATCAATTGCATAGCAAACACCGTTATCACCTGTCGCTGGACTTAAAACAGCAAGATATGTGTTATACTTATATTTGTCATGGGAGGCAATATACTTGTACAGTATTATGATTCGATAATTTGAGTTATGACGTTCAAAGCAATCGATAGATAATGTTATCACTGATTTTGTAATAATAGAGACTTATTTTGATAAAAGTGAACAATACAGTGTCATGATTCAAATATGTTTGGTTGGAATAAGTGTTATAAATAATTCCATACAGTCATAGTAACACGTTCGTAATTTAATCACGAGATGAACTGTCAGCTCTTCACTCAAACTTACGTTTGGTGATCACTGATGACTAATCACACCTAATAATTGAATGTATTCAATTACAATGTTTATAAACTATACATCAGATTTGACTGACATAAAAAAAGTCTTTCATTCGAGTTTTAGTATATACTTCCCACGAACCCATGTGTATCAATGCAATTAACAATGTTTATACAATTATATGACGCTCTAATTCTTCATTTAAGGATTTATGTGTCACTCG
>JAMZAV010006957.1:0-33517 GCA_024449915.1 Sweltsa coloradensis | reverse complement strand
TCATTGTCCGTTATGTCGGTGTTTCCTACTCTTAAAACAGCAACGACGACGCTCTCTATGTTGATCATTGTTCGCAAGAGTGCGTCGATAGTGTCGCCGCCTACAGCGTTCGGCTTGCTAGGCTATAAATTTAATGTCCCCTACTGAAAATCATTTCTGTGGCTAAGTGGGTAGTTCTAGACTCTAAATCTAAATACAAATTTATTTATTTATGGCTTGTTTCTTACTCTCAGTTTCACTTTCAGGAGTACAAAAAACTCTCAGTCGTCAGGGAAACTACAAGAACGTTAATTGTCGCCGCTAGCGTCACCAGTTTAGAAGAAATGTGTGGATGGTAAGTGTTATTGGCTCTATACTGTACCACCATTGCTGTTCCCTTATGTTTCAAAAGAGCAATGTAGTATGTACATATGGTATTGGCCTCCGAATATCGTGCGATGTTTTTTTCCAAAAACACAATCTCAAAAACAGCACTAGCGTTATTTATGCGGTCTTGCATTTGAAATAGCGCCTGAACATAGGCACCCGCAATACAACGCCCGCAACACCGCCCCCTTCCATTATGGGCTCCGCGGAAATATCGCTGTGTGTCTCACTGTCTCGGGTTCCATGGAAAATGACCACCAAAAAACTGCGTGTAGGCCTACAACTAAAAAGTTTTTTCTTGGGAAATCGATTCCGAATCGATTCTTAGGTCACAATGATCGATTCCAATTTTGTTTTAATCGATGTCATCCCTAAATCAGACTGGTGAACTGTGGTTGGCCTATGTGAGCTTGTGCTTGCCCTACACTGTTAAAAAACATCGGCCTAAGCCCTAACATTGTTCAAAATGTTTTGTTGTAAGAGTGAAATGAAGAGGATAGTGGATAGCCCTAGTTATTTTATTTTTTATTTTTCTTAAAATGATTTCAAAACAGGGGGGGGGGGGTCGTATTATATTCGAGATCGTGCTATATATTCGGAGTTCGGACTAATACAGTAATTATATTGTTTTATAGGCCTACATTAAAATCTACATTTATAAACATTTTTTAAAAAAATCATCCCATATCACACTGGTAGAAGTTACTAGCATTTTGTATTCTGATGTTTATCTGCTTTTTAATCTTTCCATTTGTCATTACGTCATTTCCTAGATGTCTGAAACTATCCACCACTAGGTATTACCGATATATTATTAATAATAATAATAATAATAATAATAATAATAATAATAATAATACGTAGTAGTATACCTTTACAATTTTATTGTTGTGCAACCCTACTACTCACTGTGTTGCACATTTCAGGAATGGGAGGAACCTGTACAATCGTCAAGGAGGCTCCCCGAGAACCTTACCATCTTTATTTTGTTTGCTTACTTGGGATTCTTCAACTTCAGCATATCTCCGACCATCGCCATATTCAGCCGCCTGTGCTCGTATTGCACAATAAGTGATGTTTGTAAGTCAGTTCTTGGGAAAACGATGATTTTTTCCCTAATCCCTTTCCTCCCTTTTAAGAGGTGAAATCCTGTATGTTCAGTACGGTGCTCGACTATATGCGTAACTATTCATTTGTTAACGTAATTTTATAAAGTCTGTTAACTTTTTTTGTTTCTTGCAGTCTTTTTAAGTTATCTGACACGGCTATTGTCAGTGAGAGAAGTGATAAATATCGTTAGGCTAGTAGTCAGAAGAAGCACCAGCATTGTTCCCAGCATGTTTGCATGTTCCCAGCATTTTTGCATGTTCCCAGAATGTTTTACTAGCTCACACCACAGTTCCCCTTACTGTCAAACTCTGTTTTCAAGTTCATTACTAGGACGCTGTCACCGTTTTTTCTTTTAAATTTTGAATGGTCCGGTTCACTTCCATAAGGAGTTTGCTATTTATGATTCCCTATTAGGCTATTAGGCTATTACGTCCACTGGTTGTATGTTGACTCGCTTATGACGCCATAATTTTGTGGTCCCGTGCTGTTTTAACACTGTTTTTTACCAAGTTTTTGAGGCTCCGTGGCATCTTCACCCAATCAACCCAAAACTTCATCCATGCAGCCTTTTCTGAAAGCACAGTATTAATCTTATATGCGGCCTATTGGCATTGCGTTTATCCAAGTAAAATAGGCCTAGTGAAAATAACGTAAATGATAGGGGAAAGCGGGCCCGATTTAAAAAAAAATCGATAGACGATAATAGTTTGATTAAAATTCACATACCCTATAAACAGGCATTGGAACCCCTTTTATAATCGTGGGAAGTTCAATGTGTTCCAATGCTTGTCAGCATGAGGCTACTCTGGAGTAAACTGTGGAGTGAACACTAGTGTCCCCTGGTAGTGGGTGTGGTGTATGTCTGTATCGTCCATGATACTTAATCTCAGCTGCTCTTGTTGAATTCCCTTGTCCCGAGTAAAACAACATGGAAATAAAAAGGATCGAGAATGAAACAAACAAATGGAGATTTGAACATTGACCTAGTGAGCAATCTGGTTAGCAGAACTGTTAGGCCGACAGATTGTGGTAAATTTTGTTTGACCGGAATAGTATAAGTTACCGTAGGACCTATAGGCTACATTAAGGCTGAGTGTTGCCCGTTCACGGACAAAACACACCACCACGGTATAGACGATATATTATTTATTTTTGATAATTATTCAATTGTTACACATGTTTAAGAGCAGAAAATTCCCAAGCTAATGACATATCTTAAACATGTGTCGCAAACAATAAATAATTATAAATAAATAATACAATACCTTATATCGTGTGTTTTTGCTTGTTGAATGAGCGACACTCGGCCTTAAGCAATATACTCTCATTAAATTGGAGAAGGGTTGACAGGTTGGGAAAGCAAAGAGAACACAAAGCCTTTGCCTTTTCTCTTTGCTTTCCATACCTGTCAACCCTTCTCCAATCTTTAGAACTAGCCGATAGGCCATTTCCACACTTAGAAAGTAATACTCTCATTAAAACTTAATATGTAGGCCTACAGCACATGTACAGCAAACACAACATTGCCTCTTTAGGGTTTCAACACTACTATTTTTACATTTTGTCTTTGCATTTAATTTTAAACAAAATTATCACAATAACAATAACATAATACGTAATATGAATATGAATCAACAACTATGTCCTCAAAGAGGATTTATGCTTAAAAACATTATTCATAATAGTACTTCAATAATAATAATATTAATAAAAATAAATAATAATATTAATAAAAATAAATAATAATCATCATCATCATCATCATCATCATCATCATCATATCATCATCATCATCCATCACAATTTCCTGCTTCTGGCAGGGTCAGCTTGGGTTTTACAATTTAATTTTTCCACTTCTTTCTATCCTCCCACAATCGTATCTTTTCCACATTCTGCCAGCTCTCCCCAATTGCCTCCAAGTCTCCTGCTATCAGGGTTCCTGATTTTTTATTAAAATACAAAAATCATGATTTATTTGATTTAAATCGGAATACTAATTTGATTTCAATACATTTTTTTTAAATAGGGAATGTTCCTTAACTTTTTTTATCACTCCACTACATCAAGGACTTCATTCTCAATAGTAGGCCTTGTGTTATTCATATTTTTTTAATTATTTAGATAAGATTTTCATTTGGCCTATAAAAGTAAGCTGAAAGTCGCACCAATAATAATGTTGGGAAAAACAAGCCATTACAGCACTATTAGCTATCCCAGGGTTACCGTTTTTATGGATTTTATCCGTTTTAACGGATTTTGAGGGTGCAAAACGGATCAACGGATATTATGGTCATTTTACGGACATTTTGTTAATCTTATTTTCCAAGTTTATTTTCGTAAATTTGAATTAGCGCGAGCTAATTTGCATTGAAAATATTGAAGGCGGTTACCATTTTAGTAAATTTAAACCTTATTAAAGGGGTATTTAACCGCTAAACTCAAAAAATATATTTCATTCAGGCTAACT
The DNA here is from genome assembly GCA_024449915.1 of Sweltsa coloradensis. Lineage (NCBI taxonomy): Eukaryota > Metazoa > Arthropoda > Insecta > Plecoptera > Chloroperlidae > Sweltsa > Sweltsa coloradensis. Next base: position 29,574 of record JAMZAV010006957.1, on the reverse strand, counting down.
AGTAATGAATTTAGCAATTAACAGAAAAATTATTGGGGCCACCATGATCTCCCAAAAAATTGTCAAACATGACATTTTTCGAGCTAGGTCCCATCGGCAAAAATCTCCCATAAGAAATAACATGGGGACGATCTTTATGCCCCGTGACCTTGGAGGATTTTGATCCAAAAAATATGGCCATTATTGACCTACTCGACAGCCTTTTCTGTAAATTCTCTATATTTTGTTTTGTAATTTGGGCAAGTAGTTTGGTCAAAATATGCTGATTATCAAGATGGGGTGTGATTTTGGAATGCATATTTTTGCGTGTTTGAGGGTATATTTGGGCACCGTTTCAAGACACGATGATATAAAGGGGCATTTTAGATTGGTACTATGCTCTAGTATCTATGTGGACCAAAAAAGAAGCAGGTTAAAGCCGATTTAGGAAATTTTCCAAAACACCAATTTTCGCCAATTTCTGGATCAAAAAAATTAAAAAATTTGTGTTAAATCACAGTTACAAGACATAATTTTTTAAACGGTCATTTAAGTGTAGTATTGTGCTATAGTTCACGTGGTAAAAAATAATTTTTGGGGTTTTTAGCCCCTTTATCCTATTATTTTTTAAACTTGGGAGGGGCATTGCTCTCCCCCCCCAGGTTCCTTGTTTCTATGTGATGAATGATAGGATATGTCCATAAAACAATTTTTTTATTGGTCTACCACTGTATAGGCCACCTTGGCAAGATCCAAGATGTCAATGGATTAACTACACATTTAGCACATTTTGTAAGTTTTTAATATTTAAATCAATGATTTTTTTTTATAAAATCAACCGATTTAAATTGTTTGATTAAAAATTAAAATCAATTTTACCCTGCCTGCTATGGTCCTTCCATCTCTTCCTTGGCCTACCCCATCTTCTTCCTTCTTCAATCCTTCTTTCATTCATTTTCTTTGGCATCCCATCCACCATCATGTAGGACTTTAGGTTTTTTGGTCAAAACATTTGCACTGAAATTCCTATCCTTTGAATATGAGGATGGTATTATAGACATAAATATTAAAAGTGGCTCCATCCATGGGTTCGAATCCCGCATCAGGCATAATCGTCCTTCTCCTTCATAGTCATCTATCACCACACATCGTCTCGAAAAGCCCTAGTGCATTAATATGAGGCCATACTACCACGTCTGCCAGACGGGTGTAGGGGGTGTTGCTATGACAATAGTGGATGTGTAACAATGACTTTGGAGAGGAATCAAATTTTGAATATATTGTTTTGTTTTTTTTTACCCCCTCATGCACAAAGACTTGTGTCGGTAAAGTTGCGGACGCAAATATTGGCAAAGATGGCGGAATTTTTCTCCGGTGATAGTGTTTGGAGATCAATGGAAACAAAATGTAAACAAAAACCGGTCCCAAATTACTCGAAAAAAATATTCTAGCATAATAGGCATTTCTAGATGAAAACAGCAATCATTTTTTTAATTTTTGTTTTGGGAAAAACCTGCAACGTATTTAGTGGTCAAAAGTCGAAAATTTACCACCATTTGGAGTAGTGGTAGCGAGGGGCATTCCTAGCTGAAGGTCGTGGGTTCAAATTTCACATGTTTTTTATGAATTCTTGCAACTTTTACTAAATTTTTTCAGTTATTGCCTGCTTTGTATGTTGGTACAATTTTTTTTTAAAAATTTTATTTTCTGATACAAAAAAAGTAAGGGTGACTTTTGGGGTCACTCCAGAGTACCCCGCAACTTTCCGAAATATCTACGACTTGCGGACGCAAGTTGCTAACGCAACTTCTTTTGTGATACGGTTTTATAGCCCTAGATTTAAAAATATAAATTTGCTTTTAAGTCCGCCATTTTTGACTAAACGCAACTTTCCCGCCGGAAAAATCTTTGTGCATGAGGGGGTTAAAATAATAAAAAAAAAATTGGGGATTTTTTTTTTCAAAAAACATTTGGGGGAAAGTGATCCTGAAGAATAGGGGGGGGGGGGGGGGGGGGGGGGGGGGGGGAAACAAATTCCCAAAAAAGGCCAAGTAAAATAGGATTTTGTTTTTTTTTAGAATTCAAAAAAAAAATTGGGGGGGGGGGGGGGGGGAGTTACTTTGGTGGGGGGGTCGTAGGGGGCAAATGTAAATATCAGATAAAAACCCCAAACAAATTTCCCTTTTAAAGGAAAAGAATTTTTTATGGGTTTGGGTGGGTTAGTTAGGGTTGGAAAGAATCCAACAAAATTACCAGGGGGGGAATCTTTTTCATTTTTATTTGTTTAGTTTTTTGGAATGATAAAAAATGGGGGGGTGGAGTTCCAAAGCCTACTTGGGTGGGGGGAGGGGGGGGGGGGGGTAATGGTTTCAATTTTGGATGAAATCTGACAAAACCACCTGTGGGAAATAAAATTTGAACTTTGCCTATTTTTTTTAGATTTAAAAAAAAAATCCCATAATACTGTGGGGGGGGAAAAGATTTTTTTTTTAAATTTTCTGTCAAATACTGGTTTTAAAACAGGTCATTGACCCCTTTTAAAAAACCCCAAGGGTTTTAAACAATGGCCTTGTTATTATAATATTGCTACACTTTTTTTCGAACTTTTAGTTGAGTAAATTTTGTTTTACAGTTTACATTTTCCCACCAACCATGTTGTTTTTTCATATTATTGTTGACTGCCAGACATCGGTTTTCTTTTTTTCCCAATTTCAATCTTGTTATGCAAGAAACTTACTTAGATTTTGAAAAAATGAAATAGTTCACAATATATGGGGTGAGGGCGAATTTAAAAATACAAATTTTTGGTTTCTAATGCACTTACTTTTTCACTTTAAAAATAATAGAAAAAATTTCATTTATTGTAAATTAAAATTTGGGTATGGGAACCTTCTTTAGCAAAAAAGAATCCAATTTAAGCCTTTTTTCCAAAGCACATGACAATTACTTCATTTTTTCATTAGCAATTTAGTATCTTTGAAAGTTAAAGCATTTTTAAGAACCCGAATGCAGAACAATTTTTTTAGAGTTTTTGTTTTTTTATTGAAGTTTTCTTTTTAAAAGGAAAATTATTTGGACAAACACTTTCTTAAAATAATATTTTTAAACTCGGTTTTGTTTTAATACCGTAATAAAATACCGGTTTACTATAGTTTTTTTTTAGGCCAATTATCTCTGCCCTTATGATACCATACTTTTTAAACACAGTAGGTCATAATACCCCACCCACACAGCTTGTCGATGTAGTTTTTGTTCCATGTTGTTTGCTCGGGCCCCCCACAGTTTTTTTCCCCCTTATTGGGAGGGATCCAAAATAATGACAATATATCTCCATTTACAATCACAACTTGAGCCTTCATTTGTTTTGACTACAGTTGATAAGAAATTACTTGCCGCTTTTAAAAAGTTTTCCAATTTGAAGCGAATTACTTGATTGTTTCAAAATGTTAGTTGTTTCGTTGAAAAAATCAATATAATTAAAACATCTCACCAGCGTTAACTCGGGTTTTTGAAAGTTTTAAAAAAGAACGGGGATAGCTAAACTATGAATAGAAGGGCCTTAAACTTTATTGTACAATGTTTTTATTTACTAGGACCTTTTGAGAAAACTGAACAGTGAAGATATCAAAATTTGGCTCTTTATTTTGAAATCCACCAAAATTTGTGGTGATGTGGGCAAAATTCTTTTGCCTGAAACTTGATTACATAAACACACCCAGTGTGTTACTTGTAGGGCCTACACGTACATATCTTCAAAAGTTTTTATTTAAGATCTATCAATCTCATACAAAAAACATAAAGACGTTTGTCCCTTGCGTAATATTTTTTTACATATTATAGCGCTCAATCAAAAATTAAAATCAATTATCATAGTCTAGGCCTTTTGGGAAATTTACCCATTATTTTTTTCTTATTTAGTCTGATTCTCTTTTTAAAAAATATAAAATTTTTTTCACAACATCGGGGTTTGGTATTATAAAAATCAACAGAAAGTAACATTTCCCAAATCAACAGTGTTTTATTAAATGCCCAAGGATGAAATATTAAAAATTTCTTCAACTTTACAAAAGGTTTTTTACAAATCGTTTCAAGTGTCTGCTTAATAGACACTATTAGTATGACGTATTCCATCGGGGCCCCCATGACAACAAAATAGCAATGGCCAGTTTTGTTTCCCAAACATGATTTGTTCCCATAAAAAAAACAAATGGTAGGATTTTGGAAAATCTCGCAAGGTTTTTTAAAAACTTTGAGCTAGATTTTCATAATCAAATTATATGTTTACTACGTCTATACGTACAAATTATTAATTATACAAAGGCTTATCTTTTTGTTTTATTTTGTTCAAGATTAAATCTAGAAGTAAGTAGGGCCTATTGCTGATTTGGTTACTGCAGGCACCAAAGTTTGTTTGAAGTAATTTTGCTTGTTGCAAACCCTGGGCAACCAGTTCGGGATTTCACCACTAATAAACTTTTGTGGGCCTATGCACTTTGCAAAACATTGTGCATCGTTTGGATTTATTTTTTAAAATTTTAACGTTTTAGAAAAGAAAAATTTTTTTTTAAACAAAAAACTCCCGGGCTTTAAAATTACACAATGTGGGCCCAAGTCACATGCCAAAGCACAAAAATACAGTAGTTAATTTGAAACTTTATTTTCCCCTAAATACAATTTAGTTTTCTAGAGGGCAGTCTCTATGGGTCTATGGTGGTGATCTTTAAATTTGGGGATATTACCTTCTAACCCAAATTTTCATTATTTTTTAATTTACTTTTTTTGGTTTTGTTGCGATGCCATCGATTTTACTCAAGTTTAAAAACTTTTACAATTTATTTCCAAATGTAATAGGCTCTAAGCAAAAAAAACCCCTTGTAGGTTTCCTTGCTTGAGTATGTTTTTTCCCAAAAAACCTCATAAAGGTTTTTACAGTAACTCTAAAAATTCAAACTCAAATAAAATTTATTTAATTCTAAGTAGCGTTGGAAGTCCCTAAAGCACTTTTGATGGCCCTACGTCTTAATGTTGTATATTTCTATAGAAAAAAGGACCCTTTTGAGCCCTTGGGGTTCAAATTGAAGGGGGGGGAACTGTATTTTTTTTTATAGCATTGCTTTTTTACAAAATACTGTTATATATGAAATTTTTATAATTTATTATTTATCCCAATTTTGGGAATACACAAGTCTCAAGAAAACCCCTTAAATTACCATACAAAATTTGTTTATGCCCAAACTAGTTTTAAATCTCTGCATAGATTCCAAGGTGGTGGTATAGTTTTCCCTAATCATGGTAAATTGAAAAATCCAGTCTGGTTTTTAAACCTTTTTTGGGGTTCAAAAATCGTTATTTACTGACTCCATGAATATTGCAAATGGCCCGGGTTTTATGCTTTGTTTCTAAGGCTGCTCTTTTGATTATGTGTCATGGACAAGGGCTACTTGCATCAACAATAGGTCTGTTAAATTTTGGGCTACAACAATAAACTCAAGTAGGTACCGATGGGGCCTTTTTCTTTTTTTTTGGAAATAGAAGGCCCCCTATATTATGATAAATCTTTGGTTTTCGGGTTTTTCATTTAAAAAGGGTTTCTTTTTTTGGCAAATCTGATTTTTAAAAGTGTGAAGGACGGACAGGCACATCAAAGTAGAAAGATCAAGTAGAAATTTTGCCAATCGACATGTACATGGTACAGTATTGGGTTATCAAGTTTTTAAATTTTTGAAAATTTTTAAGTATATTATGTAAAACAAAAAAAAATACTTTCCCGGTACCAGTGTTGTTGGTTGAAATAATTTTCGCGAGCAATTAGTAACTTCCCTTAATCAAGTATAAAATTTTCAAAAAGAAAACATCAAAATAAAAATATAGAATACAAACAAAAAAAGGGTTTTGGTTTTTTAATTTTTTTATGTTGCTGACAGATTTAAAAATCGTGTTTGTCACTTTGTTTACTAGTACTTAAAAATGTTCTCGTGGTTCAGCTTATTTTTGTGCCTGAATGCTTTTTGGTAAACTATATAAAGTTTGGCAGGATTGGGGAGCATTATTGATAATTTCAACATCGATTGGGAAAGTTTTTTATATTAATAATTTATGTGTACCGGCGCGCTTAACATTACGGGTTAAAACTAAAACCTACTGTTTGTTTTTTGGGGATCCAATTTTACTTTGGGCCAACAAGAAGCACAAGAAATCTAATAGTAATTACGTCCACACTAAAAATCAGTAGCTGATCTGAGTGGGTCCGCTTTTAACATTTTTTTTTATTTTTACTGCCCTTGACAAATATTTTTGTGATATTTTTATAATGTTTAACACCAGCATTTTAAAGGGTTTTTCCCTTTTTTTCCAAAAAACAAACTGATTTCAAGAACAATTTTTTTAATTTGATAGTGTCATTCTTTCAAAGCGTGTTCCGCACTTTCTGAAATTGAATAGGAGCCAAATATTATACATTGCTTACACAAACACTGTTTTAAAAGAATGGTTTCCCTATAAAAAATTTCAAAAATTCAATTATCTGTAAAGCCATTTTGTTTACCATAAACCAAAAATTTTATGGAGAACCTTGTTTGCTTAAACTTACGTACTTGAAAAAAACAGACCTTTTGTTGGGGCCCGACAGTTGTGAGAACTTATACATTGCGCCCCGAAGAACCAGCTTTTTTAAGGGTTTGCAAGACCCCCTGCAGTTACAGTTTTTAAGTGATATCTAGAGAACGGTGCAAAAAATACCTAAAAACTATTGCAACAAAAAATGTGGTCTTGTTAGAATTATGTAAGCAAAAAAAAAATTTCAATATTTAATCTCCCAGGGTTTGTATTTCATTGTTTTAAATTTGGGTTTAGCGTAGCGAGCGAAGCGAAGATTCCATTTCACTACACTGGAGAAAAAAAATCGGGAAATGTTTTTTTTTTTTTTTTTTTTTTCCCTGTTTTTTTTTTGTTTGTCAGCCGTTCGGCTAAACCGAAACTCATTTCGTTGAAATTTTTGGGGGGCCTTTTAAAATCTCTAAAACTTAGAACTGCCACGTTTTTTAGCGCAATCAAAAAATTATTTCATAAAAAATCGCAATTTTACGATTTTTTTGATTTTTTAAAATTTATTTTATTTTAAACACCTACATGCTTAATCCGATTTTAATGATTTTTCACAAAACCCTTAATTTTTTATAAATTTAAAAGATATCCGTGTGAAATTTGAGGCAATCAGAAAAAATTTTTTTGAAAATAGAAATTTTTGGGGGTTTTTTTTTTTCTTTTTTAAAACAATTTTTTACTTATAACACTACATGCTTTTTTCTGTTTAATTATTTTCACAAAACCCTTTTTCATAAATTTATATTTCGTGTGAAATTGAGGCAACGAAAATTATTTCTTATAAAAATCGCAATTTTTTAAAATTTGTTAAATTTTTGTACGTTTAATTAAAAAAAATAAAAATTAAAATTTTTTTTTAATTTTAATTTAATTTAAATTTTTTTTAAAAATTTTCAACTTAGTAATAATTTTTTCACAGTAACAACAAAAAAATCCCAAACACATGGCAGCCAATGCCCCAATTAGGGCCATCCAACAACGCGGCGGGACTTAAGCTTTTTCCTGGTAATTTAAATGTCTAATTAAAAACTTACTTACCATAACATTAAAATTTTTTTTTCATGCAGGCGATATTTTCCTCAAAACCAATTTAACATCTGTTGGCAGGGGCTGTCGCTTTAAAACACGAGCAATAATTGAGCTCTTTGGCAACCAAAAAAAATCTTCGTGCTTGTTTGCCCCCGAGGGGAGAGATATGGGTAATTTTTTTCAATTTGGGCCCGTCATACGAGGATGGGGAAAACCCCCAGTCTGCAATACCCGGTTTAAAAATAAAATAAATTAAATCTTGGGCAAGGGTTAGGATGAACAATTCTCAGTTATTGTTAGCATCACCATAAAAAAAATTGAATTTAATGCCCCCCCCACTGAAAACAGTTCTGTGACTGAGTGGGTAGACTCTACATACAAATGATTTATTTTTTTTTAAAGCTTAAATTTTAATTTTTTAAATCTTTTTGTAATTTAAAATGGGTGGACATGAAAAAAAACAAATGCAATTTAAAAAGAATTGAGGAAGTGATGGTTTATTTACAAGACAGAATACTTGAGGGTTTTTAAATACGAAATAAAACTGGGGAGCAATGATAGCCATTTAAAACCCCTGGGGAGACCTGTGTTTTTGTTCCACGGCTGCTTCTTCCTGATAGTGGTGTTGGATTTTCACTTTTTGCTGCTTTTGCTACATTTAAAAGGGGTTTTTGATCTCCTTACACGGAGGGGAGGGAAGGGTGGGAATTTGTGTAACACTACCCATTGAAGTGCTAGTTTTTGAACATACGGTCTAGTTCAAACCTTTTGGACCAGTCCGGTTGGGGAACTAGCAACTGATTTAGGATGGGGGGCACTTCCCAAAATTTTTGCCGTCAATTCCGCTTGTTTGGGGAGAAACTCTGGTTGAGTGAAAAGTATTTCTTGGGGGGTGGTACCTGAAGGAAAAAAAAGACTTAGGTAGTATAAAAAGCGCTTTTTTGTCCCCATTTTTTTGTGTTCTTTATCCAATTTTTGCTTGTTTTTTAATGTAATTTGTATAAATTTAGGTATTTTATTTAAATTTTTAATAAAATTATTTTTCCAAAGCTTTGTTTTATTTCTAATTATTTTTTTTATTTTTATATTATTATTTACCTTGAAAAAAACGCTAAGCCCATAATTAGGTAAAACCCCAAAATTTGGCATGACCTATTTAAATGGCCTTAAAAAAAACAGCTAAGTCCATTAATTTAGGTAAAACGCCAAATTTTTGGGGACCAGTAAATGGCCCTTAAAAAAAAGTAGCTAAGTCCACTAATTTTGGGTCATGAAGGGTTTAAAGGGATTTTTGGGAGACTTTTTGGTCATGACCCTTTATTCCTAGTTGTCACATTTGTCAGTCTTTAAAGGGTTTCCCCTTTCAAGGGATCATCTAAATAAAAGTGTGAAGCAACCCCCAAAAAAGGGTTTGAGCTTCACACTTTCCTTTTTAAACGGTCCATTGAAAGGACCCATTTAAAGACAAGTGCAGACTTACATAGCAATAAATCATGACCAACAGTTTTCCAATAATCCTTACCCATCTTTACCCAAATTTAGTAGTAGCATACCTGCAACAATAGGAGTAAAAAGGTGTTATTTTGTACGCTAAAGCAATGGGAAAAGAAGGTGCTATGTAAAATTAATTATCACAACAACGGCAGGGGTTTTTTAAACAGTTTTTTTTTCCAGCTGTACAATTATAAACAATATAGATTTTAAAACAGTTTTTTTCAACAGTGCGTACAAGAGTGGCCGTGGGAAAAGGGCTATGTTCATGGCCTTGAAATTGCAAAGTGGAAAAGGATTTACGGGGTTTGATTCAAAAAATTTGTTTTGAAGGTGTTTTTCGTAGTTTTGGCCAGTGTCGGAGGCGTGGCAGCAGATCGAAGTTAAAAGGTTGCCATATCAAGATGGTTGAAGGGCAGAGTAGAGCCGGGATATGTGCACATGTGACGTTTCCCAATCATCTGAAAAAACCAAAACATAAAACATGTAAAGCCATTGATTGAAGCAGCATCAAGAGGTACAAAGAAGAATTGTTTAGTATTGAAGATGAAAATATAGCATTCTAATCTTACAATAAGATTTTTCACGAGAGGCATGACACGCACACTGAAGCACTAAAATTAAGATGTACAATGCTCTAGAAAAAAATTAAAATGACATACGAGAATTCAAAAATACAATGACAAAATTTTTATGCAGAACAACATACAACAAGCGAATTATTATGTAAAAAAACCCTACTATACCCCCATGGTTACGTTTAAAAAGGGCGACGCAACGGGAACAAGAAGAGGTTGCTCCCCCCCGTTGATTTACCTAACAATGGTGAATAGTGGGGTTTTTTACATAAAGAATTTCTGTTTTTTTGAATGTTGTTCGGCATAAAAAATTGTGGGGTGCATTCTAAAATTTGGGTGTGTCGCTAAAATTTTTCTCCGGAGCTTGTACATCTTAATGTGAGGTTTTAAAGGCGGGCCGAGTACATGCCGTCTCGTAAAGATTTAAAGCCGGGCGAGGAACAAAAAAACTAACAATAAACACGACAAAAAAAAACATTTTACTAGGAGAGGGGAAGAGAACCATAAGGCTCTCCTGATGGACAACTGAAAGATTTTGGAATTTTGTTTGAAAACTTTTAAAATCACAAGGGGTTTCTTTAAGGAAAAGCTGGGGGTTTCCCCCACAATTTTTAGTAAAAGAATTTTAGTTGCATATCTTTGTCCCAAACTTTTTTATTTTTTTCTTTTTTATACATATTTTGCTGCCCAAAACGATCAAAAGTTAAATTTTTTCACCAACAGTTTACTCATTTGACATTCTAAGTTGTTGGAAAAATAAATACAGAAGAGAGAAATGATAATTTTTAAGCTACAAAAAAAACGCAAACAATTAAGGAGAATTTTAAACAAAATTAGAAAATTAACAAATCCATCCCGCCCCGGGGTTCGAACCAGGGTCCCCCACATTCCAGGTAGGCCCTTACCCAACTGACCCCCCAAGAACTTGTTAACTTCTGAATTTGAGTTGCATTATAATCGAAGGTAACTCAATCAGAAGTTAAAAGTAACCGTTTTGGGTTTTTCTAGTCTGGAAGTGGAAGACCCGGGATCGAACACCGGTCGAGATGGTTTTGTTCATTTTGAAAATGTTTAAAATTTTAACTACTCCACATTGGGATTTTTTCCGACTAACAAAGAGAGAAATTTAAGAAGAAATTACGGTTTTAACGGTTTTTATAACTGAACTATAAATTTCGTTTTATCATTTTGATTAAATGGAACACAATCTGAAAAACGAAACCCAAACTGGGCCGGAAAATTGAATCCAGGACGGGACTTGCTTGTTTGGTGTTATGGTAAAGACGTCCCCCAGGGCAAGCAGGGGACCTGGGCTACCCCCAGTCAATGTGTTTTTAAATTTGGATTGTTTTCCATACTCAACTCTCCCACCCAAATTCCTCTACTAATAAAGTCCAAAAAGAAGGGTTCCCGTTGGGGAAAATTTTTAAATTTAAATATAAAAATTTTCCATTCAATTTTTATTAATAATCAGGTTAACAGCAAAAATCGTAAAAATTTTGCCCCCGTTTAGGGATTAAACCCAAAACCCCCCGCCCAACTAGCGAGCTTACCAATAGAATAATTGAGTTAGTGCGAGATCACTAACCCATTGAAATCTACGGGGAAATTTAAAAAAATGCAAATCTTAATAGGCCTAAAGGATTTCTTAGGTCTTTCTCTAGGACAAAACTTTGCTATATTTGAACCAGAAAAAACTGCTAGCTACCCCAAAGTTGCTTCAGGTACTATGATAAAGTGTTAATACTTAATTTCAATTGTTAAAAGTTTTTTGAAAGTGGTTGTGTACTTTAGAGTAGCCCGTCTGGGATCGAACCCAGTCATCGGCTGTGCTAACTACTCATTGTTGCATGAGCTACGATAATGAAGTTTAAAAAATTCAAATTTTTTAAATTTTAAATTTTTATGAAAGTCTTTTGTTTCATTGTTGTTGGGTTTTGTACTTAAAGTCAGCCCGTGAGCTCGAACCCCCATCATCTGGCTGTGCAATACCTATTGTTGCTAAGTACTGTAATAAGTGTTAAAAACTCCAATTATTCAAATTTTAAATGTTTTTTGCAAGGGTTGTGTACGTCTGTTGTTGTGTTGGTACTTGAAAGCGCCGTCTGGGACTCGAACCCAGATCATCTGGGTGTGCTAAACTCTATTTTTGCTTGAGCTACTGTAATGAAGGATAAAACTTTTAAATTTTTTAATTGTTTAGTTTTTTGCAAGTGGTTGTGACGTCTTTTGTGTGTGTTTTTGTACTTGAAAAATCAGCCTGTCTTTGGGGCTCGAACCCAGATATCTGGCTGTGCTAACTACTCTATTGTTGCTTTAGCTACTATAATGAAGTGTTAGGGGCTGAATTATTTAATTGTAAATTTTTTTTGTGCAAGGGTTGGTCGTCTGTTTTGTGTTGTGTATTGAAATCAGCCTGTCTGGGATCGAACCCAGATAACTGGCTGTGCTAACTACCCTTTGTTTTCTTGAGCTACTGAATGAAGTGATAAAACTGTAATATTTAATTGTTTATGTTTTTTTGGGAAGTGATTTTGTAGTTGTTGTGTGTGTTTTTGTACTTTAAAATCAGCCCGTTGGGACTCGAACCCAGATCATTGGCTGTGCTAACTACTCTATTGTTTCTTTACTATATAATGAAGTGTTAAGATGAATTTTTTAATTTTAAATGTTTTGTGCAAGTGGTTGTGTACGTCTGTTTTGTGTGTGTTGTGTACTTGAAAGTCAGCCAGTCTGGGACTCGAACCCGATCATCTGGCTGTGCTAACTACTCTATTGTTGCTTGAGCTACTATAATCGTTGGGTTAATCGTTGGGTGACTAGACACCCAAGGCTATAATGAAGTGTTCACTCTTTAATTATTTAATTGTAAATGTTTTGTGCAAGTGGTTGTGTTCGTCTGTTGTGTGTGTTGTGTACTTGAAAGTCAGCCTGTCTGGGACTCAAACCCAGATCATCTGGCTATGCTAACTACTCTATTGTTGCTTCAGCTACTGAAGAAGTGTAAAAATCCTAATTTTTTTAATTTTTAAGTTTTATGAAAGTGTTGGTTTGCCCGTTTTGTGTGGTTTTTGTAATGAAAGTAGCCGTTGGGGGCTCAACAGAGATTATTGGGTATGCTACTACCATTGTTTCTTTAGCTACATTTTGAAGTGTTAAAACTCCCAAATTAATTTTAATGTTTTATAAAGTGTTTAGTACGTCGTTGTGTGTGGGTTGTGTACTTGAAAGTCAGCCAGTCTGGGACTCGAACCCAGATCATCTGCTATGCAACTACTCTATTTTGCTTGAGCTACTATTATAAGTTTTAAAACTCCTAATATTTAATTCTTAAGTTTTTTTAAAAAAGGGGGGTTACGTTTTTGTTTTGGTGTGTGTTGTGTACTTTAAAGTCAGCCTGTCTGGGACTGGAACCCCAAACTTTGGGTAGCTAACTACCTATTGTTGCTTGAGTACTATAATGAAGTGTTAAAACTTTTTAAATTTTACTTAAGTTTTTTGAAAGTGTTGTTTTCGTCTGTTGTGTGTGTTGTGTCTTGAAAGTCAGCCTTTGGGATCGAAAATGAATCATCTGGCTATGCTAACTACTCTATTGTTGATGAGCTACTGTAATGAAGTGTTGAAACTGAACATATTTAATTGGAAATGTTTTTTAGCAATAAATTTTTAATCGTTGTGTGTGTTTTTTGACTTGAAAGTCAGCCTGTCCGGGACTGAACCCAGATATCTGGCCCTTTCTACCTTTATTGTTGCTTGAGCTACTATTATAAGTGTTAAAACTCCCAATTTATTCAATTGGGTTTAAAGTTTTTTAAAAAATGGTTGTGTACGTTGTTGTGTGGTTGTGTACTTGAAAGTAGCCTGTTGGGACTAAACCCCAACATCTGTTGTGCTAAATACTCTATTGTTGCTTTAGCTACTATAATGAAGTGTTAAAACTTTAATTATTTTAAATGTAATGTATTTTGAAAGTGGTTGTACTTTTGTTGTGTGTTTTTTGTACTTTTAAAGCGCCTGTCTGGGACTCGAAAACCCGATCTCTGGCTGTGCTAAACTTTTATTGTTGCTTGAGCTACATAAGAAATGTTAAAACTTTTAAATTATTTTTAATGGAAGGGTTTTTGAAAATGGTTGTTACTTTTGTTGTGTGGGGTTTTTGTACTTTAGAGTAGCCCGTCTGGGACTCGAACCCGATCATTTGGGTGTGCTAAAATACTCTATTTTTGCTTGAGCTACGTAATGAAGTGTTAAAACTTTAATAATTTAATTGTAAAGTTTTGTTTCAAAATGTTTTGTTTTTGTTGTGTGTGATGTGTACTTTTAAAATCAGCCTGTCTGGGACTCGAACCCAGATCATCGGCTGTGCTAACTACTCTATTATTGCTTGAGCTACTGTAATGGGGAAATTTAAAAAATTCTTTTTTATTTAATTTTTAAGTTTTATGAAAGTGTTTGTTTTACGTCGTGTGTGTGTTTGTACTTGAAAGTCAGCCTGTTGGGACTCGAACCCAACTCTGGCTTGTTTACTCGTTTGTGCTTGAGCTACTAAAATGAAGTGTTTTAAAACTGTAATTATTTAATTGTAAATGTTTTGTGCAAGTGGTTGTGTACGTCTGTTGTGTGTGTGTTGTGTACTTGAAAGCGCCTGTTGGGACCGAACCCGATCATCTGGCTGTGCTAACTCTCTATTGTTGTTGAGCTACATAATGAAGTGTTAAAAACTGTAATTATTTAATTGTAAATGTTTTTTGCAAGTTGTTTGTACGTCTGTTGTGTGTGTGTTGGGACTTGAAATCAGCCCGTCTGGACTCGAACCCCGATTATCGGCTATGCTTACTACTCTATTGTTGCTTGAGCTACTATAATGAAGTGTTAAGACTGAACTGGTTTAATTGTAAATGTTTTGGCAAGTTTGTGTTTTGTCTGTTGTGTGTGGTGTTACGAAAACAGCCTGTTGGGACTCGAACCCAATCATTTGGCATGCTATACTTTATTTTTGCTTGACACTGTAATGAAGTGTTAAAACTCCTAATTATTTCATTGTTAATGTTTTATGAAAGTGGTTGTGTACGTCTGTCATGTGTGTGTTGTGTACTTGAAAGTCAGCATGTCTGGGACTTGAACCCAGATTATCTGGCTGTTCTTACTACTCTATTGTTGTTCGAGCTACTATAATGAAGTGTTTAAACTCCTTATTATTTAATTGTAAATGTTTTGTGCAAGTGGTTGTGTACGTCTATTGTGTGTTGTGTACTTGAAAGTCAGTCTGTCTGGGACTCGAACCCAGATCATCTGGCTGGTTAATACTCTATTGTTGCATGAGCTACTATTATGAAGTTTAAAACTCCTAATTATTTAATTGTTAAAATTTTAGAAAATGGTTTTGTATTGTTGTGTGTGTGTTTGTGTACTTGAAAGTCGCCTTCTGGGACTCGAACCCCGATCATCTGGCTATGCTTTCTATCTATTGTTTCTAGAGTACTGTAAAAATTTGTTAAAACAAAATTATTAATTGTTATGTTTTCGGAAGTGATTGGACGTCTGTTGTGTGTGTGTTGTGTACTTGAAATCAGCCCGTCTGTGACTCGAACCCAGATATCGGGTATGCTTAAAAAAATCTATTGTTGCTTTAGCTACTATAATTTAAGTGTTAAGACTGAACTGGTTTAATTTAAATGTTTTGTGCAAGTCCCCTTTTGTTCGTCGTTTTGTGTGTGTTTGTACTTGAAAGTCAGCCGTTGGACTCGAACCCCCATATCTGGCTTGCTTACTACTCTATTGTTGCTAGAGACGTAATGAAATTTTTAAAACTAAAATTATCTAATTGTTAGTTTTTTCGGAAAATGATTGTTACGTCTGTTGTGTGTTTTTGTTGGGTACTTGAAAGTCAGCCGTCTGGGCTCGAACCCAGACCATCTGCTATGCAAATACTCATTGTTGCTTGAGCTACTATAATGAAGTGTTAAAACTTTAGTAATTGATTGTAAAAATGTTTTACTTTGCTATATTTGAACATAAAATTACTGATTTTAGCCGTTTCGAAAGGGAGATGAAGAAACTATCATTTTCCCATCAATTACCCACTAATTTATAGTTTTTTTGGGAACTTTACAAAAGAGCCGATTGAAATTCTGAACGAATGAAAGAAATGAGGCCAAAAGGGGGAGATTTAAATAAAAATTAACTATCACAAACTTTGAAAGTGTCCTAGTTCATCCAGGCTTACCCAACATTTATTATTAAAATTATACATTCCATAAATAGTAGCAATGGCTCAAATATAAACCTAGAGTGTCATGGGTTTGAATCCTGTAGCATTTATTACAGAGTTTTGTGTTATTATTCTTCATCCTCATCTATCCCTCATCAGGGTCAGGAATTACCTTCGCCAACGGAGTGAATAACTAAATCAATTATCGACTTCATAGTTTGCTCGAATGTCGCCACCTACGTTGAACGGTTTGAAGGGGAGATGATGTAGGGGGGTAAAGGGAGGGGTATGATTTTGCTAGGAACAGGGATCCAAGGAGGGTACTTTACTTTGTGAAATCTTGCTCTATGAAATTATAATAATTTGTTCCATGGAACAGAATGTCCAAATCGACAGAAAGTTGGATTGTCTAATTTTGAACCATGTATTGCATAATCAAAAGACTGTAATTGACAGGCAATTTTGCTTATTTTAAAAAATTTAAACCCTTTGAAGTTTTTTATTTTCCCATTTTCCTCCAAAAGGGGTTATTTTGGGTTTTAAAGACTTTCAAATGCACGAGGCCAATGACGCAATCAAAAAAAACTTGAGCAGTTTTAAAAACCAACATCCCCAAAAATCCCTAATTTTAGCCTTAAATTTGCTTTTTTTTGTGTAATCATCAAGAAAACCAAGAAAACAGAACTGTTCAATCGAATCAACGTTCAAGTGCGGAATATATTTAAATTGGTCAGATTGCATTGTTTTTGCTTAGGCTTTTTGAAAATAGGATGTTCCGAGCAGATGATATAGATAATATCGTCGCTTATGCAAGGAACTAGGGAAAAAATTTTATTTAGATTTTTGTTTTGTAGAAGACACTCAATTATTTTTCTGTTATCAATATGAAAAATAATGCAAAAATTGGTAGTATTTATAAAAAAGTATTGATCAATTTATCAAATAACAAATTTGTCATATTATCATAGCATGTCATGTCATAACCTGGCTAGCTAGCAAGCACTGATAAGCCGTAGCCCGAGAAAATGGTGACTTTCACCCCACGACCCGACGCATGTTGGAATGATTGGAACAGTTGAGATTAGAAATGGGAAAATAAGTCTTGGGTGGTAGGAAGGAACCAGGTAGGGGAAACTCTCCAGCCTACCCAACACGATGGGAATTAGCTAATGAAGAGTTTGTTTTCCTTTTTCGATAAGCGACACTGCTATTTTATTTTTTTTGCTAACGGTACGTGACCCTTTCCCAAAGGAAAGTAATGTTGTGGGAGTGACTGGATCACGAAAAAGGGGCTATCGTAAAGATCAACACCTTCTGCGTGAACTCTGTGAAAAAATAGACGTTAAATAGGTTGGCGTTGTTGAAACTATCCCAAAACTTTCTAGGGTATGGAATGTATGCAAAAGCCTAAAGGCAGGGGTTCTTACATAGTAATAGAGTTTGTGGGAAAATGGTAAACAGGTAAGCTAGAGAAGGTTGAGGTAATGAAAGTTTGGTTTAAATAATTAAATTTTGTTTACATACGGTAATCCACATTTTTAATAACTTTTTTAATTTTTTTAACGGAATCTGCAGGGGGCTAAAGATTTTGAAACGCGAACTAAGGGCGGCCCTTTCGTTGTTAAATAACCTAAAACTTGCTAAGGAATAAGGGAAAGTACGCAACGGCATGAAGGGAGTTGGCAATTTTGGGTAATTAAGTTTTAGCCCCAAGATTTCCAAATTTAGAATTTCTCTTTACTTTTTTAGGGTGTGTCGAAAATTTTTTTCAAAACTAGGTCCAATTCTAGTCCACGTCTAACAACGTAGAAGGTACTAATATTGTCAATGGCGTATGAAATACTGTCTGAAAAATCCAAGTCTAGGGCCATTCTTGGGCCAAATCACAAATAGGGGCCGAGCAAAACGAAAGTGTACACTCATTTTAGGTTCGATTCAAAATGGGCCTCTCCGACAATGAGAGAAAAAAACAAACAAATGCATTTTTAAAAAAAAGGTAGGCCTAAACATTTAAGTTTTTTTTGTTTTTTTTTATCACGTATTTTAAATTTGGTTTTTCGATGTACAAATACTTTTTAAGAAGCAAATACTTTACAAAGGACTTTCAAATGAACGTCAATTAATTTAGGGAGTGTTGACTTTGCCCCGCAGGCAGTCTACTGTAGACTAGTAAGCCTTTTAACATTTATTTGGGCTTGGACCTAATTTTGACAACCCTTAGTGTAAAAAAGAAGACTAGGGATTTTTTAATTTTTTTATGCAAGCTTTTGTTTTGTAATTCAATTTGTCCCTTAAGACTATTTTATACAATTTTGTTTTCGGTTTATTCTTTCGAACGAATAATATAAATGAAAAAATGTTTTAATAGAAAGTGGAATTTTGGGGATTTTTGATAGATCCCAGTTCACTACAAGTTTGGGCTTTTTTCATACAATTTCTGTATGTGAACAAAATCACTTTGGAAGGGAACAAGGACAAAATGAAAAACTACCATAAGAAGGTTATGTAAGGTAAATTTAAAGGATGGTGATGTATTTTTTCTGAAAGAAAAAAATGAAAAAAATTTGTCAAATCCAAGAAAAAGGTTTTTAATATGATTTTTTTAGGTTTTTAAAAACAATTAACAAGTAACAATAGAAAAATTTGTTCTTTTTTTTCGTTTTTCAACTGGCTGGCGTGAAAATAAGGAGTTCGAATTTGAGAACGCAGACACAGTTTGGGGCTGTCCATTGAAGGTCTAAGTGTTACTACGTTAATTTCGGCAAAAAAGGGAAACCAAAGACACATACTTTTCACTACGTACCGTCTTACTTGGCGTTTTTGCGAGTCTTATGGGCAGCATTACTTATTTTAAATATTTTTTTTTGCCCAGCTTTATTTTTTATTGCTAAAATTATTTTAAATTTTAATTCTAATTGTTAATTTTTAATATCTTGGGAGATTTCATAAACCTTTTTTTATTTTTTTTTTCATGTTCCCGTTTTTTGAAAAAATGATTAAAAAAGAAAATTTGTTGCTTGTGACCTCTAATGAACTAAGTTTCCCATTTTCCCCGGACGTTTTTTTATTTTTGAACTTCCGCATTAATTTCTTTGCTGTCCGGACAGACCATTCTCCGAATTGATTAAAATTTTCAGAGAACCTTCAAAAAATCTTAAAATTAAAATTTCCAAGAATAAAGCGCCACAAATAAATTTTTTTTACGTGAAAAACGCACTTTTCCACTTTTTTTCCAAATTTTTAAAACCCAAAAAATTTCCCTAAAAACGATATTCTGCAAAAAAACTTTAAATCACATTTTTAATATATTTAAATTTTTTTCCATTGCCTTATTGTTTGTTGGAACTACTTTAAAAATGTTTTCTATACTAGCAAAACAAAATAGGTTTTGGGTGAAAATCATAGTTTTAAAAGCGTACAATCCACTGAGAAAGTCAGCCTTTCCCAAAGTTATTTTTGTTTTTTTTTTTTTTTTTTTTTTTTTTTTTTTAATTTTTTTTTTCTTTTTTTATAAAATAATTTTTTCCTATTTTTTTTTCATTTTTCATGAAATTTATAAAATTAAAAAAATTATAAAACTTACCTCAAACTTTGAAAAAATAAAAAGGTGAAGGGGAAGGGTTGTACATTTTAGTAAAATTTAATTTTTTATTTGCACATCAAAAAAAAAATCTTAAAAAAAAACTTTTAAATACATTCAATACAACTCCCTAAGATTTTTAAAATGGGGAATCCCGTGGGCAAGCAGATTTTTTGATAATTTTTAAATTTTTATATGGCCCAAAAAACAAAAACGCCGCCCCCCAAAAAACCGGGGTTAACCCCCCACAATTTTTTTTTTGAGTTTTAAAATCCTCCCCCAAATTTTCAAAAAACATACTACCCCGTGGTGAATTTGAATAATTTCCCCTTCGTTCTACTTAACAGGAAATAGCTTGGACAAATTTCCACGGGGGGACGAACCCAAAACCCCCAGCAAAAGTTTTTCAAAAAAATTTAATTTTTTTGTTCCATAACATTTTAAAAACTTTAAATTTTAAAAAAAAAATTTTATTCAGACGGTTTTTTGTGGACAAAAAAAAATTAATTTAACTAAAAAAATTTTCCCAATTTTTTTAACTACTAATTTAAAGGTTAAATAACCCCTTGTTTGTTTTTCAAATTTGCCCGTGGGGTTTTCGAAAGAACCTTTTTATTTAACAACATTCTTCTACCATAAATTAAATAATGGGGTTGTACCACTTTTTTTTTATTGTTTTTCTTTTTAAAAATTTTTTACAGTTTTCTTGGTTTTTCTAAAACCCTTTATTGGGAAAAAAACTGATTTTGGCCCCACTTTATGTCTTGAGCTAAAATAAAGTGTTAAAACTTTATTTATTTTTTAAAAGTTTTTTTAAAAAATGTTTTGCTGTTGGTGCGTGTTTTGTGTATTGAAAATCAGCCTGCTGGGATTAACCCCGATATTGGCTATTCAAATTTTTTTGTTTAGAAAATATAATGAGTGTTTACAAAATTTTTATTTAAATTTTTTTATTTTTTAAAAAAATTTTTGTGTACATCTGTTTGTTTGTACTGAAAGTAGCTTCGGGGTGAACCCAGATATCTTGCTTTTACCTACTTTAATTTTTTCTTAAAACTATATAAAGATGTTTAAAACCCTTTTTTTTTGTTTTAAAAAATGTTTTGTCTGTTGTGGTGTTGGTACTTGAATTTTGCCTGTCCGGGATTTTTAACCCCCATCATTGGGACTTACTAGGTCTTTGTCTTGAGTACAAAATGATTTAAAAAATTTGGTTTTTTAATTGTTATGTTTTAAAGGGGTTTTTGTAACGTTGTTGTGTTTAAAATAAGCCTGTTGGGATTGAAACCAGATCATCGGCTATCCCAAATTAATGTTGTTTTAAAAACTATTATAAAATTTTAAATCTTTTTTTTAAAGTTTTTAACCTTAAAAAAAGGTGTTTGCCGGTGTGCATTTTAAAACTTGGAAAAAAATTAAGCCTTCCGGAAAAAAAAAAAAAATTTGGAACCCAGAATTGGCTAAAACTACACCCTTTTCTAAATCGAGCAAAAAAAAAAGAAGTTTTTTTGTTAATTTAATTGTACTGGGGTTTTCGAAAAATTTGTTTTTGTAATTTTTTTTTTTTTTGGATTTAGAACCGTTGATTACCCAATTTTTTCCCGGCTTTATCTTAAACCACTCCAAGGTCTTTCAAAGACTATTTTTTTAAATGTTTTTAAGTTTGGTTTCACGGGATGTTTTTGTGTCGAAAGTCACCTTGGATTTTAACCCCTCACCTGGTTCTTAAAAAAACCCCTCTTTTTGCAGACAAAAATAAACAAAATTTTTTTTTAATTTTTAAAAGTTTTTAAAAATGTTTAGTAAAATCGAGGCAGGGGGAAAGAAGAAGGCCCTTCCCCGGTTGAACCCAAACCCCTGTGAAACTTACAGTACCTTGTTTTTGTAAAGTTTTTAAATTTTTTTTTATTTGATTTTACGAGAAAAAATTTTTCCTTTGGACTCAAGGGGGTACAAAATTTTGGGAAAAATTAAAAAAACTGTTCAAAAAAAAAAATTTTTTTCAAAGTTCAACGGGAGAATTTTTTTATGTTAAAAATTATTCACCTCCGGGATGGACCAAAACGGGAAAAAAAAGAGGGCCCCTCCTTTGCTTAAAACTTAAAAATTAATAAGGGTTTTTTAAAACAAATTTTTTTGTTTATTTTTTCAAAAAATTTTGTCGTCTTTTTTGTTCCATGTTTTCAATTTTTAACGTTGAATTTTTAAAATCACGGCTGAAACTATCTGTCCTAAGAATCTTAAAGTTTTTAAAGGTTTTTAACTTTTGTATTATTGTTCCCTTTAAAAAGGCAATTTCCGGGGGGGACCCCTATGGAGTTTCAGGCCCTTTTAATTTTTAAAAATAATGAATTTAAACATTTTTATGGGATTTTCAAAAGGGGGGAGGGATTGTTTTTGTTAAAAAAATCTATAACCCAATTCAGGGCCTAATACAACGGAAACAAAGAAGGGTTTAAAACTTTTTTTTAATTTTAATGTTTTTAATAGTGTTTGTGCACTTCTGGTGTGTTGGTTAGAAAAAAACCGGTCGGGGGTAAACCCCCCGATCATCAGGGGTTTAAATCCAAGGTTGAATTTTTAATGAAATGTTAAAATTTTTTAAAGGAAATGGTTGTGGAGTCTTTGTTTTTAAAAAGTGTTTTGGGGAACCCAAACTTTGTTTTTAATGTTTTTGTTCTTAAATGCCTAAAAAACCCATTTTAACCCGGGTAACGGATGCTTAACAGCCCCTTCCATTTTTTTAAATTTTTAAAAAAATTACTTTAAGGGATTTTTAAAATTTTTTATTTTCAAGGTTTTTGGGTAAACCCCTTGTAAAATTTTTTGTGAAAAAAAAGAAAGGCCCGTCCTTGGGGCAAAAAAAAATTTAGGGGAAAAAAACCTCTTCTTTTAAATTTTGAAATTTTTATGGAGGTTAAAACCTTTTTTTTTTGTAAAATTTTTTGTTTTGTAATTTCCTTAATTTTGGTAAAAAAAAAAAATACGGCCGGGCGGACTCAAAAATTTGGGGACCTAATTTTGGCCTTTAGTTTAAAAAAAAATTTAAAACTTTTTGTAATTTTTTAATTTTTAAGTTTTCCCAAAAACGGTTTGGAGCGTTCGGTGGCTTAATAAAGGGCCCGCCCTTGAAATTTCGGAAACCAAAAAAAAAAAAAAAAAACAAACCCTGCTATTTTTTTGGGGAAGTCAAAGGAAACGCTCGTTGCCCCTTAAAAAGAGGAAAAATTTAGTGAAATTGAATTTTTTAATTTTTAAAATTTTTCGACTTGCGTCCCCCGGGGCCAAAGTTTCAATTTTTATTTTTTTGGGCCAATAATGGGTTAAAAAAGTTTTTAAGTTAATTTTTTTAAAAATTTTACGCCTTGAGGTGTTTGGACTTAAAACCTGTGGGGGCCCAAAAATCACTGCTTTTCCAAATATTTTGTTTTCTTTGGTCTTTAAAAAGGTTCCTTTTGTTTTTTAAATTTTTAATGGTTTTTTAAGAAATTTTTTACACTTTCTTTGGGACTTAAATACTTCTGGGACGAACCCGACATCAGGGTTTTTAAAACCCCTTTTGTTGCTTAGTTAAAAAAAAACTTTTTTATTTTAATGTAATTTTTTTTTAAATTTTGACCGGGTTTTTGGACAAAACCCTTTGGGATTAACGGGCAACAAAACCTTTTTTTGGTGGTCAAAAAATTTAAAACTTTTTTAAATGTTAAGTTTTTGGGGGACCTTTCAAAAAAAAAAAAAAAACCGGGGACTTCCCCCAGATCAAGGAATAATCCTTTTTTTTGCTTGGCTTATAATGAGTGTTAAAAATTTGTTTTAATGTTAATGTTTTTGAAGGGGTTGTTACTTGCGTGTTTTGGTACTTGAAGTCAGCCGTCTGGGACTCGAACCTAGATCATTTGGCAAGGCTAACTACTCTATTGTTGCTTGAGATACTATTCGGCACCAAAAAGCACACTAGCGCGGCCCTGTTGGCGGAACGTAGAACCCGAGCAGTAGTGATCACTCAGGTAGACACAGCGGCAAATAACGTGGAAGAACGTGTAGATGTAACTAAAAAGTTGAGTTTTCGGCGTGATACGTTTTGTTTACGGATGTTGAACGTTAGAAATAAAACAAAGAAATATTTGTGCTATGGTTATCACAAGAAAACACATTTTAAATGAAAGAATAGGGCCTGTGACACCTGACGCAAGGGTTATGTCTCGAATGGTTAAGCATTGGCCTACATTTCTCTTTTAAAAAAGGGCCTACAACTCTTTACACTTAAATAACAACTTTTAAATAATCGTGATCTCAATTTAAATTTCGGTAGGGCCTACTCTTAATAAAAACATTATTCTTACATTTAAGTCCAGGGATAAAGTCCGAAAACATATAGTCAGATGACAGTGTGGTGTCACCCACTGAGTTTTCCCGTTGTGTTTGATAGATTTTATTTACTTATGTTAATTTTTTAATAATTATGCTAATTGTTTTTTTGCCCGTCACCGACACTCATATTAAATCGCGTTTACAATTCAGACAATAATTTTAATTAATGTCTATGCGAAAAGGCTATCACACCGTTCCCAATTGTTACACATACAGGACTACATAGGCCCTACATTCGATTCGTTTCGTAAGTGTTAGGCTTCCTCAAAATTACTACACTCCAGTGCGTTTTTATCACGCCAAAAATAAGGCACACTTTGTCGATGATTACAAATTGACAACACCCATATTTTAGCATAGATGTAGACCTAATTTATTGACCTTTTCAGTGAATACGATGAAAATAATACAAGTGTACTATTGTAATTGCATTACCGCGGGAAAATGTTAAATATTGCACCTAGCACTTCAGCTGTTCAGTGCTATATCAATTTGTTGCGAAATATTTGTTGATACAGTGAACAGACTCCTTTCACTTTAAAGAATTAACATTCTAAATTCAAATTTGGTAATAATTCCTTGGACCAACACAATTTTGGCGGGCAACTTTACTTATATTAGTAGGACTGTAGGACACAATACACTACTATATAGTAAATAATAATCTGCTTATGAATTATTTTCTGGATAGTCTTACGCTCAAACATAATAATATACCCAACTATTATGATGATATTATTATATAATATTTTACATTTCAACCCCTATCCCATTCAGGATTATAGGAATAGGAAGGTTTATCTGGGTCAATTTTGTCTATAGTTGGCCTACGTACGCAATTACACGTATTTGTGGTTGTAAAGAGCATAAAAAATGCAAACCGTAGATGAAAAATATACATCTTATTTAATGCGTGTGCGAGATAGGTAAATAAGAGTGAACAGATTGGAAGTATTCCCCGAATTGTCATAACCGGCGTGACTGACACACGTTAGCGCCATATACGCTCCAGCTCGGAATCACAATTACGCCAGCCATGTTGTGACGTAGCGGGCCGCCAGTGCTGCGATCTACATGTCGTTTTGGTGCCGAATAATGAAGTGTTACAACTTTTGTTATTTAATTGTTAATGTTTTTAAGAAGTGTTTGTGTACATCTGTCTTGTGTGTTTGTGTACTTGAAAGTCCGCCTGTCTGGGACTCGAACCTCCGATCATCAGGCTATGCTAACTACTCTAATGTTCCTTAAGATACTATAATAAAGTTTTAAAACTTTATTTATTTATTTATTTGTTGAGTCTTCACAAGACAGACATGTCCTTGGCAAGCTCATAAGTGAAGTACAACGCTCTGGATAAAAATTAAAACGACATACGTGAATTAAAAAAAAAAAAAAAAACACAAAAAAAATAGACATTTTTATGCAGAAGAATATACAACAAACAGAATTGTTTTGTGACATAAACCCTACTACACACCACTGTTAGGCATAAAGTCGACGCAACGAGAAAAAGAAGAGGTTGCACCCATCGCGTTGACTTAACGCTTAACAATGGTGAATAGTAGGGTTTATTACGTAAAGCAATTCTGTTTGTTGTATGTTCTTCTGCATAAAAATATCTGTGTCTTGTGCATTTTAGAATTCACGTATGTCATTTCAATTTTACTCCAGAGCGTTGTACATTTTTATTTGAGTGCTTACGAGCGTGCCAAGGACATATCTGTCTCGTGAAGAAGTCTTAATGTTTTTCAAAAGTGTTTGTGTACATCTGTTGTGTATGTATTGTGTACTTGAATGTCAGCCTATCCGGGAATTGAACCCAGATCACCTGGCTATTCTTACTAGGCCCTTCTCTACTATGTCTTGAGCAACTATAATGAAGTTTAAACTTCATTTATTTAATTGTTGATGTTTTTTCAAAAGTGTTCGTGTATGTGTTGTGTGCTTAAAAAGAAAGCCTGTCTGGGACTCAAACCCAGATCATCAGGCTATGCTTACTACTCTAATGTTGCTTGAGCTACTATAATGAAGTGTTAAAACTTTGGTTATTTAATTGTTGATGTTTTTCGAAAGTGGTTGTGTACGTCTGTTGTGTGCTTTAAGTAAGCTTGTATGGGACGCGAACCCAGATCATCTAACTATGCTAACTACTCTAATGTTGCTCGAGATACTATAATAAAGTGTAAACACTTTCTTTTTTAATTGTTAATTTTGTTTCAAAAGTGTTTGTGTACGTCTGTATTGTGTGTTTTGTGTACTTGAAAGTAAACCTGTCTGGGACTCGAACCCAGATCATCTGGCTATGATAACTGGTCTATTGTTACTTAAGATACTATTATGAAGTGTTAAAACTTTGGTTGTTTAATTGTTGATGTTTTTGCAAGTGGTTGTGTACGTCTCTTGTGCGAGTGTTGTGTACTCGACAGTCAGCCAGTCTGGGACTCGGACCCAGATCATCTGCCTATTCTAACTACTCTTTTGTTGCCGACATAACCCACACTTTTGCAAGGGTCATGACTTGCTCCAAGTCACTGAAATGTACATGAGGGCTTAATATGAAGGTTCTACAACGATTGAAAAGTTAGACTTTTTCCAGCTGCAATTCGCCGGCCATCTTGGATATTATTGTACAAAAATGTGTCAAATTGCCAAAGCGTCTCCGAAAGTGAATTCCTCAACCCAAAAAACCCTAATTATCATAAACAGTGCAGTATCGTAGGGCCAAACCATGCAAAAACAATTTAAAAACATAGGAAATGCCAGCCATATTGGATTTGAGGCTCTGGTTTGCGAGGGACAAGGGAGCTAAATTTTGTATTTAACCTTCATAGAAGACGGACCTGTGTGCTCTCAATGGTCACGAAATTGTCGAAAATAAGCCACTATTTAGCAGGGGAATTCTTTCACGAGTTGCGTGTGGCCGCAGTCGTCTTTAACGTGTTTTAGAATGTATTAATTGAGCGAGCGTCTCCACTTGACTCTTATGGCTCGAATGTCTGTTTTTTTTTGTTTGTTTGTTTGTTTGTTTTTTCTGTTACTTATTCGATACAGGTCGCACCGTTTCTCTGATCGACCTGAAATTTTGCACACATGTACATACCACCTAGGCGGGTTGCTGTATAGTTTTTGAACAAAATCCGATCGTTGGTTATAGAAAACAAAAAATTAAAAAAAAAAAAAAAAATGTTCCGATCGTTATGAAATTTTGCAGGGTCAATAAGTGCAACATTCTCTCCTATTTTACAAATTTTCAGCTAAATCGGTCAAGACTTTAAGTAGTGTAGATAGAAATTACTTTTTAACAAAAATAACGTTACCATGGCAACGAAAAGTCGCACAAGAATCACTATGCACTGCCACCTAGAAAGTAATCAAAATACTATTGAGAAAGCAGTGTATTATTTGTTATCAAAGAGTTAAAATAATTTTCCCAAAGAAATTATGTCAAGGTCCTCTAGATGGCAGTGGATTTTATCCATTCTCTCCTATTTACAAATTTTCAGCTAATCGGTCAAGACCTTAAGACTTATTGGTATGTAACATCATGGGAATGTCGTACTTGGGTCGTATTGCACGTACCGGTGCTCGCTCAACAACGCGACGGGACTTTAGCGTTTGTTCCTAGTATGTACATATAGTCATGATTAATTAATTGTAACAAAATGTCCTAAATGTACCAGTATGATAAATAAGTCAGTCAGTCAGCTCGTATTAAGAGTCAATTTATTATGTGCCTCATTGCAAGGACAAATCCAAAGTCACAGTTTACAAAATCCTAAGCACAAAAACTGATTGACTTAAGTCCAAATCAGAAGTTACAACTTCTGCCTATATCAGGAATGGAATCCTGATCCTTCTGCATTGGAAGCAGAGTCGCTAACCATAAGACCAACAAACCACACTTGTATTTATTTGTAACTTCCACAAGGTTGGCATGATTATATGTACAAGTGCATTGATAATTTGCACAAAAATGCTTAGTGTACATTTTGTCAATTTGATGCATTATGCAATTTTGTTCATTTGTTATCCTACAATTGTCATACAGTAGTACAAGTCATAATTGTACAAGTCTTAAAATAATGCTCTGTAGTGTCAAGCTAACCAATAGAGAAATTGAAATTTTTTACAAAGTACTTCTCGATTTTGTTTTGTTCGCAACTTTTTCGTCTTTTCTTTTTCATATTTGATTACAGATCAAATAAAAATGTCATGTAAATCAAGAATTTGCTTAGTACAAAATTTGAATTGAAGTGTAATAATGGTCTGCTGAAAATTTTAAAAGATCGGAACAATAACAAAAAATTACTAACTTTGATCTAGGACCATGTGGGCGCCGTTTTGTTCTAAGAAAAAAGATTTTCAACAATATAGCCTTTAGGCTTCAATAATAACTCTTGACGCCTTCTTAATAATATTTTGCTGGCCGAACAAGTCCAGGTCTGCTCATCAAGTAGTCTTAGGTCTGCAATAACAACTACAAAGCGATATAGTTGTATCCTTACATGCAAAATAAGCGCACTTTTCGAGATATAAAAAAGCGACTGGCAAGGGAACTGACGTTTGAAACGTTGATTTCGATGTTTTGGTGTGGCACTGCTCAGGTTAATGCACTTAAATTATAATACCATTCTTGTGAAAGTAACAAGTAAATACATACAGGACATTGCGTTTTACTTGATTAATGACAATCTGTACGATTTACTAAATTAAAGAACAAAATTGTAACAGCTGCGTCTACTACCACACCCACAAAAAAACTTTCCCAACACTGGGACCATGGAATTTCTAAAAGGTTAAGGCTGTTCCACCATGTTTTTTCATTTTCTAAAATATGCAACTATGTAAAAATATAGTAAATGCAATTGAAACCTGGAACTATAAAAAACACCAAAACAATATTTTTCAAATTTTGTTGATCGGGAACCCGGCATATATTGCATTTAAAATAGTTTTAAACTGCAATTGTATCTAGCTGATCGTTCAACGTAGATAGTTGTGTTTCTCAGGCATTTATGTTTGATTGTTTTTCTTTGCTTTACTAAAGAGAAAACCTGGGATTTTTTGGAACCGTGACCCATGCGAATTTTTCCGTTTTCCGGTACACATTGACAAAAAATACCGGCTATCTAAAAAATTCGTGGAACCATACCAAATTGTAAAATCCCATGTTTTCTCTTTGTTAAAGCAAAGAAAAACAATCAAACATAAATGTCACAGAAACAGCAATCTACGTTGAATGATGTGCTAGATACATTTGCAGTTTGAAACTATTTTGAAGATGCAATATATGCGGGGGTCCCGATCAGAAAAATTTGAAAAAAATTGTTTTGGTGTTCTTATAGTGCCAGGTTTCTATTTCATCCACTACAGTTTTACATAGTTGATATTTTAGAAAATGGAAAAAACAGGGTGGAACAGCCTTAAGTGCCAGTTTTTAATTGTTCATTTAACAATTGATTATCTCAACAAATCGTTAAAAAAGAATTTGGCGAAACAATATTACATTTTTTTAACATTCATTCAATTAAATTTGTTTTTCATAAGAAATTGAAATTTGGGGTTTGTAATAGCATATTTAATGAGCTGTTTACCTAATCAATTATGTAACAAACCTTTGAAATTTCAAAAGAGCGTCGACTTGAACGTGAACACCAACTTTAAAAAAATGTTGAACAAGTTTTTACACACCCCACTTCCCGGGGTTTACGTTCATACTGACCCTATCCTTT
>JAMZAV010006956.1:0-34100 GCA_024449915.1 Sweltsa coloradensis | reverse complement strand
GAGTTGTCTATGTAGCCTAGAATTGCAACATCGCCTACTCCCGGGCCGCGTGCTGCCGTGAAGAACTGGGGGTCAAATAGACACCACCGACCTCGAGTGCGGGTCCTCTCTAGCCTACGGCTCATGCTCGACTGGCCCGTCTCGTTCAAGGCTGGGAGTTTTGTCGCCGCGGAGAGATGGGGGGGGGGTGACGTAATAGCGTTCATAATGAAATAGTGAATTCTGAAGCTGTTTGGTATTAGACCAAAAATAGGCTTCTAGGGATTCCCCTTAAGGACGAGGGACGAACGAGAGAATCCCCCCACGCGATGACTCACAGAGATTGTTTGTGGTATAGAAATATAAATATTTGTAATTCTAATATTGTTCCGACGACAGCGGAAATTATTCATCTATACTATAGTTTATAAAATGTTACATCGATTCACAGGACGCGTAATTGTATTAAAAAAAGATTAACACAATATGATTGATTGTATCAACATAACAGTTCTTTCAGTGCGGTAATGCTGAAAGTAAATTCTGAAATTATTGATTGTTGAAGTTAATGGGAAGTTTTATTTCCTGTGTTTACTGAAAATGATTTTGACCACTACCATGTCGTAAGTAATAAAAATAGCAAAACAACTGCCAGTACAACGACATGCCAACGACAATATATTTTTAAATTACCTTACGTGTTTTATTACACAATTAGACAATAATAGATTATTACATTTGGATTCGACGGCCTGACAATAATACCCATTATATTGTCCGTTCTATAGCTATCAAGTAGATTTTACTCAATTATTGTAGATTGTTTTCTTTATAGGCTAACAGACTATCCAGTTTGGCAATGCAAGCATATTCTGGAACAATGTTAACCAAGAAGATCAAAAGTTACTCTCAATGGAAAATGAAAGGTTAGACAAGCTGCTCATGACATTAAAAATGTTCTCCGATATTGATACTACCAAAAATGTTCTGTCTGAGACAACCCATTGGCACCGAGTATGTCAGTATCTTTGATTTTACAAATATGACTAACATTAATCGCCTCGTTTCAAAAAGTAAAAAAAGGAGCCGGTTGTTATCAGCCCCCGCTCTCCCCACTTCTTCATTCTCAACAACCCAGCTAGTACGACATCGAACAATTCTGAGAGTTAGATGTAGCCTATGAAATAGGGGAGAGTCACTACTTTTTGACAAATCACTGCATGTTTTTCTGAAAAGATTTAAAATTAAAATGTTATAAATGTTGAAAAAAAAACCCTATGAGCGAGTATTTTGGAAGATGTAAAGCACCACCGCTCGATTGGTGATCGATCAACTAAAGTGCAAAGTTTTACTTTCGTAGAGAAGTGCAGAAAACCAAAATCCTTTTTTGCAACAATAGTAGCACTAGCGCTATGGTGTGATTAGTGAGCGAGCTACATGTGAACGGTAAATTTAATCATAGTATCTCACTTATTAATGACATCTGGAGTCGCTACCTTGAGCTGTTTAAATTTAAGCAAATGCCCCAAAGAAGATGCTACAGGGCCCCGGAAATTTCTACCAAAAATTGGGGCATGAGACCAAAGATATGTAAATACGTGCATTCTTTCTTCTAAAGGTAGGAGTTAAGAAGATCGACATATTTATTTTGTGCCACGAAATACGAGCGTCGTTGAGTTTGATCGATGGGTACGCCCAAGATTATACATCTTTTAACCAATCAAACCTTTCGACAAGGGAAAAAATGGTATGGTTCACGTTGTTACTCGCTTACACGTAGATATATTATCGTTGGATAATCGGTGGGCCCGGGGCTCAATCATTGGTAGTCAATTTAAAAATGAAATTTTTAAGTGTATCCTGTTATCTCTAGATAATGATATGTTCATCGATCTCTTGTTGGGCGGCTACTCAGAAAACACAGAGGAATTGATTGATAACAAAAAAAACTAAATATATGGTTTTAATTTTTCAAGAAATAAATTATAAATATTATTTTATCCAGTGATTTTTGCTGGGCATTCCAAACAATATGTAAAGGGAAATTATTTCGTGTTATTGTCTTCTGCAACATAATTAAAATTATTACATTATTACATTCAGCTGTAGACGCACAATCAGCTGAGCACATTCGTCGCAAAGTGACTCGCGTGGCCCCTGTTGGGAGTGCGGTTTGATATTATTTGTAATATTGGCATTTTGGCACACTTTCTTGGAAAAACTTTATTGCATTCCACAGGTATCGAGCATACATGCATGGGAAGTGAGAATTATTTTCGTTGAATAGTTCTCGAATACACAGCGTTGCACAGTAGTTGCATACTCTTAACTGACATTATTTTTTTATTGCACCCCTGTTATCCCCAAAAATAACTTATTTGAAGGTTTGAAGTAGCTTATTGCATTAATTAATCTTAGTAAGTATATATATGAATTTTGTTTAAGTTTCATGTTTAAAAATATTGTGGATTCTGCCCATTTATTACTTGGACGACCAAAACCAAACCCCTTTAAAATTTAAGGGTTAAAAGTGAAAATAGCGATTGCCAACAATGTTTTTCGGATTCAGAGTGTAAAAATCTATTTAAATCACATTGTTGCACTTTTTACACATCGGGCCACAAAGTTCGATTTTTTTTTAAACTGGCCTAGTCATATGTTATATCGCAGACTTTCACAGAATGAATATGCAGACATTGTATTTTCGGGAAAGTCTGCGTGTGGTTTTATTATTAGTTCCAACGTTTCGGGCAGTTCTCCCTGCCTATCTTCAAGGAAATTTAAAACATAAAAAACAATATTTAAAAAAAAAAGAAAAAAAAGTTGCAGTGTATGTATGAAAATAAGGTTTTGTTTGTTTTTGATATTTTTTAATTTAAATTCCTTTAAGTGGCAGGGGGAAAATGCCCGAAACGTGGAAAATAATAAAAAAAACCAAAGGACTACCAGAAATAAAAATGTCCTGCATATTATATAATATATAAAAATATATTGATAAAAAAAGGATCTTTGGGTTAAAACCCCCGCGCGAAAATAAGATGAAACCAGGGCAGAAACCTGGGGCCCAAACACGTTTCGTCTGTACTACGTAAACCCTTTTCAAGGTGACTGTATCTAGGGAGGTTGGAGTCACAGTGGTTGGCAACCCCGCAGCGCCCCCCCTTTAATAGCCTCGGCTGAAGTGGGGGGCGGCGAGGTTATACAGGAAGAAGCCGCTAAAAGGGTTTTACTAAAAAAGCTTTGCTTTTTTGTTTCTAAATTGCACCATCCGTATAAATATATAAAATTATTTTTAAGTCTTCCGGGACTTTCCCGCCGTTTGGTGAGTTTGCTGCTACAGCCCTTTTTGTCGTCGCCGGGCACTCACGTTTCCCCAAATCGCATCTGGCTGACCCACGAGTCACTCACTGTACGTCTTCCTTCTTAAAGAACACCCTCGATGACAGTCCCCAAACCCAACTGCGCGCGTCCCGATCGGTTTGTGCCCCTATTGTGTGGAAATGGTGCGGGCGGCGAGGTTTTTTTGGAAAGCAAGATTTTACTGTTTTGCCGAGAAGCTCTTGTTTTAGCGTTTGTTGTTCTGAAGGGGTATGTTTTGTTTCCACTTGGTTTTGGGCCCAAAGTTTGGGGTTCCCCTGCTGTTCCCATCCTGGGCATCATCTCGCTTTTTAAATGTTCGGGACTTTTTCTATCCGAGGGTTTCGCGTATGATACGAGGGGAAATATACGGGGCTACTGCTAAGGGTTTGTTTTTGGAAAAGCTACCCAAAGGGGCCCCTTCCTTACATGTGAGCTAATGCGGATGTTTTTTGTCCGTCTTACTGCGAGTTCGGTTCCTTACTTACCGATATTCTCCTATTTGTTTGGCCCCATGACTTGGGGCACAAAAACCACAGGGGACCTTCGTGACCCTTGCGACTCCAGGGGGATTGATGCTTTGCACTTCTTAGCAGGGGGTGTTATTTTGGATGTGCTTTGAAGGGGCTTGATTTTGTGAACCCTGACGTCTACTGACTTTACTTTTAAACCTTTGATAAAAGGGGCAATAAGCTGTTGCCGGTGTTTTTTCTTGTTCTATTTCTCCTCCGTCACTGTTTAGGTTGACTTTTGAATGTTTTTTGTTATTTTAATGTGAGTACCCATTAGCACATGGGGTCCCCCCGCGAGTTTTCTTCTCCGAGCAAATGATCGAATCTGATGTCGTATAAGGGGGGTTTCGTGTGCACCACAATTTTATTTGGGCTGGAGAGATGAATGCAGCATTAAGGTTCTGTTTTTTGTGGTGGGTTTAGGGTAAACCGTGTGGCCCAGTTTCCCATCACTCTTCTTATCGGGCACACATCTGGAAATGGTAGCGGGCCGTTCTCCTAAATTCTTCGTAAATTTGATGTTGGGTGGGGGCTATTCAGATAAGCAAGGAACTCGGGTAATCCCTCCAGGGGGGCCATTGCAGAATTTCGTCAACAGCGGCGCCAATGGAGGGGTTTCTTTTTTTGCCCTTTTCAAGCTTGTGTTTCAAAGATGGCAAAAGGGAAATTGGTATAACAGGCAGAGGGGGGGGAACCCATTGGCCCCTTTTAAAATTTGTTTTGTACCTGACTGCGAAAACATAAAGTAGGTTCAAGACAATGTTCCGAAAAACCCATGATGTATCAGGAGGGTGTAAGTTTTCCGAAATGAGTGGCTAATGTGCTAATGGCTACTCACATTTAAAAAAACAAAAGCATTCAAACTCAACCTAAGTCAGTGACGGAGGAGAAAAGAAAAAGAAAAACACCGTGCAACAGTTTCTGCCTTATACAAAGGTTAACAGATAAAGTCAGTAGACTGCTCAGGGTCACCATCAAAACCCTTTTAAAGCAATCGCAAAATCACCCTGCAAAAGTGCAAAACAGCAACCCCCTGGATCGCAGGGTCTCGAGGTCCCTGGGGTTCGTGCCCCCAAATCTATGTGGGCCAAACAAATGGGGAATATCGGCTAGAGTGAAGGAAAACGAACTCGCAGTAAGACAGGCAAACAACATCCCATTGCTCACTGTAAGGAAGAGGGTTGGTAGACTTTGCCAACACTAGAACTCTAGCAGTAGCCCCCGTATATTACCCTCGTATCATACGCGAACATCGAGATAGAAAAAATCCCCCGCAACATTAAAAAGCAGATGATGCCCGAAACTGGGCCCGATGGAAAACCCTCTTGGTCCAATACCAAGTGGTAAACAAACACATACCACCCTTTAACACAACAAAACGCTTTCTACACAAGACCTTCTCAGCAAAACAGTACAACTCTGCTTTCCAATACAACCTCGCCCCCCCGCACCTATTTCCACCACAATAGGGGGCATGCAAAATCGATCGAGACGCGCGCGTTGGGTTTTGGGGACGTCAGGAGTGCGTGTCTTGAAAAAGGAAAACGTACAGTATGACTCGTGATATGCCAGATGCGATTCTGGCGAAACGCGAGTGCCAGGCACGACAAGGGCTGAGCGCAAACTCAAACAACGCGGAATGTCCCGGAAAACATTATAAATAAATCGCCGCGAAAATTAAGAACAAAAAATATTATATAAATAATTTTATATAATTATAAAAATTTTTAAAATCAGACATTTTATTTTTGGGTATCCGTGGGTTTTATTATTAGTTTTCCCCAAAGTTTCGGCAGTTCCCTGCCCCTCTTTAAGGAAATTTAAAAAAAAACATATCAAACAAAAAAAACCTTTCTCTTACAAACCTGCAACTGGATACAAAGACAAAACCAAAAAGCTTAGAAACATAGGTACTAATGACAACATATTATGAACATCCAGATATTTTAAAAAACTGTGAAGACATCAACACACTCTATTACTTTTTAGATGACCTCAGCGTACGAGTAGATGGCTCAAGGGGTTCTTGTTGAGTTTTCTTCCTCTTGTCAACTCTTGTTGTCGGAGGTGGACGGCCTAAAAACATGTCCACAGGGAGAGCTTTTGGTTGATATGACCGCCTTGCAAAACATGTTTCCATGTGGCTGGAAGTTTTTAGCACGTCCCGTGTGTTCATGTTGTGTTTCCGTTTCTCCATCTCCCCGCCTCTTTTACGATTCGGGGCACTTCATTTTTCCACTTTGGCTAAGGTTTTAGCTTCACCCAAAGTTAATCCAGTGCTCCTTGTCGAAAGCATGTTGGAAAAGAGCTGAGGTGGTTTCCATACGTCTAACTGCAACTCTATGTTCGTCGATGCGGACAGATATTTACGGTTAGTTCTTCCTACGTAAGTCTTTTCGCAGCTTCCACAGGGAAATTTCATATATACATGGGACTGTAAGGAATGGTGTCTTTAGCTTTACGTAACATAGATGAAATCTTCCGATCCGTGCTAAAAACATTTCTTTATTCAGTTTTTGAGTAAACGGCTTATTTATCAGGGTTCCCTTGGGACGTAAGGCAGAAAACGCAGTTTGATCGGGGTTCATCTTTTGGAATATCTTGGATAAACAGGTTACCGATGTTTTATGGAATGCTCGAGCAATTGTTTTGGGAAAATCCGTTAGAGAGTAAGTGTTTCGTAAACCCCAAATTTCTTCAGCAATGTGCTCATCTTTCAGACAGTCTTTTTGATCTAATAGCAGGGTGTTCATACTGTGGAAAGCTGTGTGGGTGTGGGTGTTGAGTCTGCGTTTAAATATCGATCTGATGCGTTTGTTTACGTAAAACGTATGTCCGAAGGGTCTCGCCCTCTTTCTTGATTAAAAAACATCTAAAAATGGTAGACCAATTTGTCTTGTTCTATTTCTATGGGAATTTAATATGTTCATTTAACCCATTCGAAATCAAGAAAGATATAAGTTCGTCAACTCCATGTGTCCATATGGCACATATATCTCGATAATCCTCACATAAATAGGTTTTTTTAAAACGAGCATTTTCCAGAGCTTTAACCTCAAAATCACCATGATTGTTCGATAGCTGGAACAATGGAGATCCATAGGTGCTCTGGACTGTTTGTACAAGTTGCCATCATATTGAAATACGTGTTTGAAAGACAGGGCTCTACCAAATCAGTAATGTCCAGGAGGTTTAATTTTTGAGCGATAATTTCCTAACTCTAAAATAGGCACTTTTGTGAAAAGTGAGACCACATCAAACTCACCAACAAAATGTTCAGACTTTGGTTTGACCTTTTAGTAGTTTTCAATGAAAATGTTCAGCATTTCGACATAGGAGTCGGCATCTTAACCGTTGGCTAAGATACTTAGCGATTTCTTGCAAGAAGTTGTCCCTGGAGAACTACAGAACTAACAATTGGGCCTGAGGGGAGCACCGGCTTTGTGTATTTAGGAAGTCCGGACATCTTGGACAACGAGAAGCCCCTTCTCTCTAGGTATTAGGTATTGCTTTACCTCGGGATAAAAACCCCAGAGCAAGAATCTTAGCCTTGGTTTTCTTTCAAGTAGTTGTAGGGGTCACTCCTATTAAGTGGTATGCAGAGTCGTCTAGAGAGTTTGCATCTTGGAATTGATAGTCCTCGTGTATTTAGCACAACAAGAAGCGTTGCCCTTGTCAGCGGAAGAACGATGATATCTTCATTTTTCTCAGAGAGTCAAAGCTAATACTTTTGGGCGTGAGATATTCTTCTCGGTGGAGAGCTTTGCGAGTATTTGAATGTACTTGCCGAATATTCTGCTAAATTATCTGGGAGACCAATATCGCCGACTCCACTCCAGTTATAATAGCCTCTGTGGGTATCCTGGTGGGCGCGATTGCAAAGTTAAATCCCTTCTTTAAGACAGAAATAGTGTCACTACTATATATAATATGTTGTCATTAGTACCTATGTTTTCTAAGCTTTTTGGTTTTGTCTTTGTATCCCAGTTGCAGTGTTTGTTAAGAAGAAGGTTTTGTTTGTTTTGATATTGTTTTAGTTTTAAATTTCCTTGAAGATGGGCAGGGAGAACTGCCCGAAACGTTGGAACTAATAATAAAACCACACGGACTACCCGAAAATACAATGTCTGCATATTCAATCCGTGAAAGTCTGCGATATAATATTATATATATATTTTTTTCGATATGACATCGCCGCCCCGCACCTATTTTCTATATAACCTCGCAACCCCGCACCTTCAGCCGAGGCTATAGAAGGCGGGCGCTGCGTGCTTGCCAACCACTGTGACTCCGACCTCCGTAGAGGCACAGTCAACCTTGAAAATGTCTGACGTAGTACAGACGAAACGTCGGTGGACGCCCAGGTTCTGCCCTGGTTAATCTTATTTTCGACGCGGTTTTTACACAAGATCCTTGTTTTTATCCTCTGACGGGCCGCGAAAACCTAAAACAATCCATATATATATGTTTTAAGTATCTTTACGGTAAATAATCACGCACAGTATTATAGAAAATAATTTTTAACCCCAACGTTTCAGAAAAACTATGTTTCCATTTTCAAGGAAAGGGTAAACAAAAATTCAATAAAACAACAACGCATTATAAAATAAACAAAATAGAAACAAAAAACACACTACTTGAAAAACAAAAATTACAAAGATCAATTGCAGTGAACCAAAAATCAAATCACTTGGTTTGCATTGTGAGTGTGACTTCTTGTGACCATTCTAGCAGGCCTATCGCTTTTCTTCATGCTTGGTACCACAGGCGGATCAGTCTCATATTTTTCAAGAGCTGCAGTATGACTTCTAGTCATTCTGCTGGATTTCAAATTTCTAGACAAGATGGTTGGGTCCGTCCGGACCGTCCCACGTTCGTCTAGAACTGCAGGCACTCTATCAGCCGCTATACCGCTTTCTTTGACTAACCTCTCATCAAAGCAGGCTTTGATTGATTGATTTTAGGTTCACTGCAATTGGATCTTTGTAATTTTCTATGTTTTTCAAGGTAGTGTGTTTTTTGTTTCTATTTGTTTATTTTTATAATGCTGTTGTTGTTTCATTGAATTTTTTTTTAAACATAGTTTTTTTTCTGAAACGTTGGGATTAAAAGTTATTTTCTATAATACTGTGCGTGATTATTTACCGTAAAGATACTTAAAACATTAACCATGTATCACGAAAGCTTAAGACAAAACATATATATGTGAAAGTCAACAGTCACAACAAATAGCAGTTTCGTAAAGGTTTGTTCTGTGGTCCCGGTAGCTTAATTGGTAAAGCCTATGGCACGTTTTAAACCGGAGGTTCTGGGTTCGAACCCCAGTCGGGGCAAACTTTTTCGACAACTGCTATGAATCAAAATTATACATATTTAAATACAGTACTAAGGAAAACATACTAATACGAAATACGAGTAAAGATTTCAAGGTTTACTCAATCTCCGAGCGGAATTTTTGAGTAACCTTCAGCGTGCAGATTCGGCACACCATTGTCACCCCCCCTGACACTCGAAAAAAAATTAAAAAATTTAAAAAAAACAAAAACCTTTTTTTCTTTTTTAAAGAACTAAGCCCTTTTCTTTTAATTACATCCTACACATTTCAGCCGATATTTTCAATTTATTGTCTTTAAGGTTTAAATCGCAACGGATTTTTTTAAACATGTTAATTGCAAAAGACTTCTAAAGACTTGTATCGGATGTCTGTTCAAAATTTCAGCTCAAATCTGTTTAGCCGTTCCGTAGTTCTGCAGCGAACTCATGCTCACTCACTCACCAACAAAAAAACACATCTTTTTGCCGTTTAAACTTGCGTTGTAAGACTTCGTTCGTTGCGCTCACTCGTCTCATAACAGATTACTACCTTTTTAGCATAAGTGGATAAAAATTATTTTATTTAAACTTGAAACGTTTAAGAGATCCCACGCATTTCAATAAATTACAAAAAAAAAATCCATCACGCGATTAAAAAAAGCGTTCGCGAAGCGGCCTATAGTTTGTATAAAATGCCCATCTCGTTACTTATCAAGTTCAAATTTTAAAATTATTTTTGTTAAATTAGGATCATTTTTTTGAAGTAGTTTAAATTGATATGGTAATACCAAATTTCGAATGTAATATAAAATATTTCGAGGCCCAAAGACTTGCTTTTTGTACGCATTGTAGGTTTATTATTGTCAAGTTTTATAGTTACTTGATATTGCTTGTTAATACACCGGTAAAAGGGTTTATATAAAAACCTTTATTTCTATGAATTTTGGCCCAAATTTTTCAACTTTTTCTTTCAAAAGGCACTAGATCACCATAATCTCAATGTAAAAAATAAACGTTGTAGCTCCGCCCGTCTGGTCAGAATAGGCCCAAATATCACGAAAATATCGCATTAAATCGAAAGAAAAAAAACGTTTAAAAATATCATGAAAAATATTTCTTCGTTACACCCAAAAACTCAGCAGATCTAAGTTCAGAGATTTTCATTAAAATCGCATATCCGTTTGCCGGTAGAGCGCGAACAATCAAGACCAAAACAAAAAAAAAACAAAACAAAAAACACCCCAGCTTTTTTCTGGGGGGGGGGGGGGGGCTTGGTGTCAGTGAAATGGATGTCTTCGCTTCGCTCATCCAAAAATCTAAAACAACAAGACAACAAGATAAAACAATACAAATTAGAAATTTTTACGAAAGACAATAAAAAATAAAATAACTAATTACTTGAAACAAGACTGGTTATACTACTTGACGTATGTAAACCAAGTAGCTGAAAACTTTGTAAATAATTTGGTAGATGGTTTAGAATAATGGTTCCTCTACGTACGGTTACAGTTCCAAACACCCAAAGAAGTAGTTACAAAAAAGCTAAATGTACAAAAAGTGTAGATGACTGGGTGAAATACAAAAAAATTACGAAATGTTTTTACCACAGTCGTGACTCATGAGACAAGAAAAAAGTAGGTGTTATGATTAATTAATTAATTTATGTAAATTAGACCCCAAGGAAATGTGGAAAAATATTTATTTTAAACCATAATTTGATTGTTAAAAGAGTTCAGTTTGAAAGAACTGATACAAAAATTTGTTAATGAAGCATATAGTTTAAACGCTATTTTATTTATAGTGTATAAAATAGTATCAAGTATCGAAGATGTAGATAATGATAGTATCAGTTTAGACAGAGAAATGATGCCACAAAAATGTTTAAATGAAGCAATTAGAACCTATACATGAACTCAAAAGCACAGTGATGGTATTAAGTACTAAGAAATTGTACAGTAAAAGGTATTTCATCAAAGTTCTAAAATACACTTTATCATCAGTGGGTTCGGACTAGAATATGCAATTAACACGTTTTTAGGAGGAGGAAGAAAGGAAGCATCAGGAACATTTCCAGAAAAATGTCTGGAAGATTTCTACAGTCATACCGAAAAAATATCAATAACTGTAATAAATGCTAAGAATTACCGTCCAATAAGTATATTGTCAATCTTTGAAAAAGTCTTGTAAAATGTAGTACATAAACAACATTGTTGTACTGTGAGCTTAATCACTCGAACCAGTCTGGGTTCCGAAGTAATCATGTGAAACGGCTCTTCAATTGATAACTAATAAGTGGTTGAATAACAGGGACAAAAACAATCACTATTATAGCATTTTTAGAAAAAAAATGAAACAATAAATAGGAATATAAAATAAACAATGAAAATGGTGTACCTCAGGGCTCTGTGCTTGGCCCACTACTGTTTTCATTGATTTAAGTGAATCCACCGCCACCTGCACCAAATGCCGAAATGCCCACAATACAGGGATGATGGAATAATAATTCAATAACTGAAATAATCTTTGACTGAATCATGCAAACTGGAGGGTAATATCTCTATTAGTTCAGGAGATATACCCAAATCAGTACGCCACCACGCGCTTGACCCGCGCGGAGACCTTTGACCTCTGCCCACAATCATCTTTACCAAATACCGAGATGCACACAAAGCAGAGGTGATGAAATGATATTCCAATAACTGAATCAAGCAAACTAGAGGGTAAAATCTATATTAGTTCAGGAGATATAGTGGGGGAGCATAGGGAATGAAAACATGCTTCCGTGGCAGCTTAGGTGAAAGAGCTATGTATGTGGTATCAATCGATTCGTATTGATCCATAGATAAACAATTTTGATGGTGAGAGTCTTGATTTTTTGGCTGAGACCGGCCATATCTAAAACAAGATGGCCGCCGCTTTCGAAATTTAAACTAGCGTATGTTCGTAAATATTTGACTGATTTCAATTTCAAAGGTACCATTCGAAAGGTAAATGATAGAAATTTAAATAAATGTTTAAAAATTTGCACGAAAATCCAATATGTTTGAGGTAATGTTACAAAAACTTTAACTGTTTACTTTACACTTTCTCGTTATGGAACGATATTTACTAGGTAAAAAGGTTTTACATTTTCTCAAGTTGCATTTTTGGTGGATTATTTATTTGTTGTTTTTAATGAATCCATGCATTTAATTTTCTGACAATTATAGCCTGAGTTTATTTAATTAAAGCGATGGCATGTGTAGATGAATATATGCTACTACTGTGTGATCTTTATGTTTCATTACATTTTGTCGAGACACAATTGGTGAAACAATTAGATATTTGGTATCAATCGATTCGTTATGAACCGAACTTAAACAATTTTGATTAAGTTAATTTCGATTTTTTTACTGAGACCTTCCCTGGGCAAA
Organism: Sweltsa coloradensis; assembly: GCA_024449915.1. Lineage (NCBI taxonomy): Eukaryota > Metazoa > Arthropoda > Insecta > Plecoptera > Chloroperlidae > Sweltsa > Sweltsa coloradensis. The sequence continues at coordinate 21,526 of JAMZAV010006956.1, read as the reverse complement.
AACAAGATGGCCGCCGTCATTGAACATTTAACTAAAATATCTTTGAAAGTATTTCGCCGATTTCAATTGTAAAGGTACCATTTGAAAAGGTAATAAAAAGAGCTACAAACGACATACCAACAATTTTCCAGAAAGTTTTTTTTTTTTTAGGTTATGTTTGGTTTGAATTTTTAGTAATTTTAACGATTTTTTCAGAGCACAATAGGTGAAACAACTATGTATGGGGTATCAATCGATTCGTTATGAACCGTGATTTAACTATTTTGATTGGAAAAATTTCGATTTTTTACTGAGCCCTTCCCATGTCAAAAAACAAGATGGCCGCCGCCAATGAACCTTTTGACTCGCATATCATTTCAAGTATATACCCGATTTTTAATTCACGTATACCGTTGAAAAGGTAATTTAAAGACGAATAAACTATATATTTACCATTTTGTTGAAACTTTAATATTTACTGAGGTTATGTTACAAAAACTTAAATTATTTACCACACTCGTCATCGTTATGGATCTTATGGCGCATATATCTACATGACCAAAACGGTTTTTGAATATGTTTGGCTTGTTTATCCGTAGCATATCTCTTAATGTATTCAATGAGTCCTTACATTTTATGTTCCAACAAATACATCCCGAGATAATGTATTTGAAGCGACGGCATGTGTAAATGAATAATATATGCATCGAGTATTTTGATCTTGATGTTTGAAACACATTTCGTCGAGGCACAATAATTGATTAAAGAATTATGTATCTGGTATCAATCGATTCGTTATGAAACGTTCTTTAACAATTTTGATGAGGTACCCGTCGCAAAAAAACAAGATGGCTGCCCAAAAAAAAACTTTGTAAGTTACATATTTTTCTAAGGTAATTGACAGACCAATTTCAAAGGTAGTTGGAAATGTAACTAAAGTAGTAAAAAATTATAAACTTGCAATTTTCACGAAACACTAATATTTACTGAGGTTATCTTGTCGTAGGAAACTATGACGCTGTTATGTTGGCACCATAGACATAAATTAAAAAAAGTTCCTCCACCGGAAATTGAACACGGGACCAGCTGGAAACAGTATGACATTGACAGCCTAGATCCCGGGTGTTTCTAATTCTAATTATTCACATCATCATCCATCCCAGCCCAGATCCGATCAGTAGCGTACACATAATACACAGAATAGCTGATGCAAATCATGCTGAAGAAGAATTTCGTCTACTAGGAGATGTGCTCAAGCAGAATGGTTTTCCAAATAGAATCATTCAAAAGGCCCTCAGACGACAAACTAACTCGGAAAAAGATGTAGGTACAGTAAAAGAAGAACTACTTGCAACTGCATATTTGCCTAATGTTATAAGAGAAACGGACCGAATAGGAAAAATTCTTGCTAAACAAAACATAAAAACACCGACAGAAAGATAGGAGAGTTGTTAAGAACTAAGGACCACATCTGCCTAGAAGGTGGTGGCGTGTATGAAATTCCATGTGGGAATTGTGACAGGTGCTAAGAGTGTCAAACATGAAGGAACATGTTTCAACGTCAACAGGAACACAGGCTAGCTGTGTTAGTTAGTTTGTCGTCTGAGGGCCTTTTGAATGATTCTATTTGGAAAACCATTCTGCTTGAGCACATCTCCTAGTAGACGAAATTCTTCTTCAGCATGATTTGCATCAGCTATTCTGTGTACTATTCTGTGTATTATGTGTGCTACTGATCGGATCTGGGCTGGGATGGATGATGATGTGAATAATTAGAATTAGAAACACTCGGGATCTAGGCTGTCAATGTCATACTGTTTCCAGCTGGTCCCGGGTTCAATTTCCGGTGGAGGAACTTTTTTTAATTTATATCTATGGTGCCAACATAACAGCGTCATAGTTTCCTACAACAAGATAACCTCAGTAAATATTTAGGTTTCGTGAAAATTGCAAGTTTATAATTTTTTACTACTTTAGTTACATTTCCAACTACCTTTGAAATTGGTCTGTCAATTACCTTAGAAAAATATATAACTTACAAAGTTTTTTTTTGGGCGGCCATCTTGTTTTTTTGCGACGGGTACCTCATCAAAATTGTTAAAGAACGTTTCATAACGAATCGATTGATACCAGATACATAATTCTTTAATCAATTATTGTGCCTCGACGAAATGTGTTTCAATCATCAAGATCAAATACTCGTCGATGCATATATTATTCATTTACACATGCCGTCGCTTCAAATACATTATCTCGGGATGTATTTGTCGGAACATAAAATGTAAGGACTCATTGAATACATAAAGAGATATGCTACGGATAAACAAGCCAAACATATTCAAAAACCGTTTTGGTCATGTAGATATATGCGCCATAAGATCCATAACGATGACGAGTGTGGTAAATAATTTAGGTTTTTGTAACATAACCTCAGTAAATATTAAAGTTTCAACAAAATGGTAAATATATAGTTTATTCGTCTTTAAATTACCTTTTCAACGGTTTACGTGAATTAAAAATCGGGTATATACTTGAAATGATATGCGAGTCAAAAGGTTCATTGGCGGCGGCCATCTTGTTTTTTGACATGGGAAGGGCTCAGTAAAAAATCGAAATTTTTCCCATCAAAATTGTTTAATCACGGTTCATAACGAATCTATTGATACCCCATACATAGTTGTTTCACCTATTGTGCTCTGAAAAAATCGTTAAAATTACTAAAAATTCAAACCAAACATAACCTAAAAAAAAAAAATTCTGGAAAATTGTTGGTATATCGTTTGTAGCTATTTTTATTACCTTTTCAACGGTACCTTTACAATTGAAATCGGCGAAATACTTTCAAAGATATTTTAGTTAAATGTTCAATGACGGCGGCCATCTTGTTTTTGCCCAGGGAAGGTCTCAGTAAAAAAATCGAAATTAACTTAATCAAAATTGTTTAAGTTCGGTTCATAACGAATCGATTGATACCAAATATCTAATTGTTTCACCAATTGTGTCTCGACAAAATGTAATGAAACATAAAGATCACACAGTAGTAGCATATATTCATCTACACATGCCATCGCTTTAATTAAATAAACTCAGGCTATAATTGTCAGAAAATTAAATGCATGGATTCATTAAAAACACAAATAAATAATCCACCAAAAATGCAACTTGAGAAAATGTAAAACCTTTTACCTAGTAAATATCGTTCCATAACGTGAAAGTGTAAAGTAAACAGTTAAAGTTTTTGTAACATTACCTCAAACATATTGGATTTTCGTGCAAATTTTTAAACATTTATTTAAATTTCTATCATTTACCTTTCGAATGGTACCTTTAAATTGAAATCGGTCAAATATTTACGAAGATACGCTAGTTTAAAATTCAAAAGCGGCGGCCATCTTGTTTTAGATATGGCCGGTCTCAGCCAAAAAATCAAGACTCTCACCATCAAAATTGTTTATCTATGGATCAATACGAATCGATTGATACCACATACATAGCTCTTTCACCGTTTCGGCCACGGAATTACCTATGCTCCCCTACTAATAGTCAAAACCGTGCGATGCGGCGCGCATGACCCGCGTGACCTTTGACCTCCGCCTACCGCCACCCGCAACAAATGCCAAGATGCACACAAGGTAGATGACATTCCTGACGTTCATACGAACATTTTGATACCTGTGTGCTGCTTCTACTCAAAAAGTTTAGCAAAATCGGTTTCTAGAGGTCTTTTTCAGGTCTGCCGCCAGACTAATACAACTGCGATATTTCTATAAATACCAAATCACTAATAACAATATTTAAAGTTTGATAAGTAATACTGGTATAAGAATCAATGTCCACCGTGGCTTGAAAAATAACTAGGAAACGCTCAGTTGGACGCGTTGATAAGCGAGCACGTGCTATAGCTAGACCCACATTGCACATTTTTTTAAATTTTAAAATTTGTGACGTTTGCTGTCCACGGGGCCATGTTTCCAATATTATTTATTATTGACAAGGTATTTGGGTGAAACCGTGGGTAAACCTTTACTTTGTGAATAAAATCCACCGCCATCTAGAGGACCTTGACATCATTTCCTTGAGAAAACTATTTTAACTCTTTGGTTAGAAATAATACACTGCTTCCTCGATAGTATTTTGATTACTTCTAGGTGGCAGTGCATAGTGCACCTCGTGCGACTTTGCGTTGCCATGGTAACGTTACTTTTGTTATAATGTAATTTCCATCTACACTATTTATCGGATTAAAATAAAATTAACATATTTGTGACAGGACGGACATTCTAAATGATTTGGCCACCTCAGATTAAGTCGCCGTTTAGTTTGAAAAAAAAACTTTGTAACTTTTTGAACGATTTTGCCACAAAACTGATGGCATTCAATCGAGAACGAAGCTTGCGGATGGTCCAAATTTCAACTCGATCCGAGCCTCCGCTCGAACGTTATGGCGAGACATAAAAAAAAACAACAACAACAACAAAACCAGTGACTATTTTTTCCGGCAGAGTCAAATGGAAACGCTCGCTTCGCTCGCTTAACAACCACTCCGGTATATCTCTGTTTACCCCTTCTCGTGATACAACTGCGATAAAAACGGAAACATAAAGTCACTCTTAAAGGAGAATTTACCCACTTAACTCAAAAAATATATTCATTCAGGCTAATTAACAATTAATTTGGCAATCAACAAAAAACTTATTAGTGTTACCCTCCCAAAAAATTGTCAAACTTGGCTTTTCAAGCTAAAATCTCCCATAACAAATAACATGGGGACGACCTTTATACCCCGTGACCCAGTGGCGGAACTAGGCGCCCGCAGGGCCCGCAATTGCGGGCGGGCCCAGACCCGTTTAGGGACCCCGTTAAAAAAAACCTTAGTAAAAAAAAGAGTATTTCACTCTGTTTGGAAAATATTGTATTTGTTTTTGTTGCTAAAATGACCGTTTTGTGAATCTAGCGGTTTGAAGGTGAAATCTAGTGGATATGTAGGAACTTTTAGCGTCCGCAACACAACAACATAAAAAACATCATTATTTCTTTCTTCTAAAACGCACCAAACGCACTCTAAAAACCTGATTTTCAAAATTGTAACCAGCGGCGATATTGTGGGGGGCTCTGCCCCCAAGCCCCCGTACTTATTCCTTATATGATACCCCTGGGATATTATATAGCCCCCCTCCCCCCCCCCCCGGAAGAAAAGCCTGAATACAACACTGAGCCTATGAATGGGTGTATCTGTTAGGGGGGGGGGGGGGGCGGGGGGGAGCCATAGAAATTTTGCGGGCGGGCCCATGAAACGAAGTTCCGCCACTGCCGTGACCTTGAAGAATTTTGATCAAAAAAATAATGGCCATTATTGACGTACTCTACAGCCTTTTCTGTAAATTCTCTATTATTTTGTTTTGTAATTTGGGCAAGTGGTTCGGTCAAAATATGCTGATTACCAAGATGGGGTGTGATTTTGGAATGCATATTTTTGCGTGTTAGTGTATTTGTGTACAGTTTCAAGACACAATGTTATAAAGGGGCATTTTAGATTGGTACGATGCTCTAGTATCTATGTGGAACAAATGAAGCAGGTTAAAGCCGATTTAAGAAATTTACCAAAACACCAATTTTCGCAAATTTATGGATAAAACATTAATAACTTCTTGTTAAATCACAGTTATATAATATAATTTTTTAAACTGTAATTTTAGTGGAGTATTATGCAATAGATAGATTATGTGGTAAAAATATTTGGTAATACTGTAGTAGAGCGGACGTGGGTATTATGGCGGCTAATACTCCACCTACAAAACCTTTAACGTCGCTGTTTTAAATCTAAAGTACCTTCTAAACCTTTAACGTCGCTATTTTAAGCGAAAGTACTTTTCCGTTGAAAGTCCTTTATATTTAAAATAGCGACGTTAAAGGTTTTGTAGGTGGAGTATTAGCCATACCCACGTCCGCTCTACTACAGTATTACCAAATTTTTTTTGAGGTAATAGCCCCTTAAATACATTGAACACGGGTCAATCCGCGCAATAGAAAAGAAGACAAGTTTGTAAAAAGCTATTTAGACGAACTGCCTAGTGAGGCATTAAAATATAAACGAAAATTAAATTTTAAAAAAACGTTTACAAAAGAGAAGGATACATGAAACTAAACCCTCTGATTAGAAAAACCAGTCGAATTAAATGTACAAAATATAATTTACATGTAGGCAGTCACTGCTCGGGCTGATCTATAGTGACCACCACCTCTCCCTGCTTATCACACAAAATATACAACAAAAATAAGTATACAGACGCCACAAGGGTGCGCACTCACTCAGTAGCACACTCCAGATTTCGAAGCTGTTGCTTATACACCAGCACACAACGCTGTCAAGAGTACACTCGACCTGCTTCTCTCCACGTCCCTATCTCCAGTGAGCCAACTCGTCTCACTCGTCACAGATAACAGAGTACACGACGTAGTGTACTCTATTATCTGTGCTCTCGTGTGCATCCACTTCCCCTCTCCCAGCCCTCTCGTCTAGATAACCAAACCAGATTGCCATCCAACTCGGCCCGCTCGCTTTAAGGTAGTGACTCAATTGTCAGCCGAAGTAAACACAAGAAGTGTCATAGCTGGAGAAGAGTCGGTAAGAAGAACCATAGATCTCAACACCTAGAGTAGGCTAGATTAACAGTCGTTGGTCCACTTCCGTGACAATTTGAAGCCATCTTGAAATTCCTGTTTGCATGTTAAGTAGATGTGAGCGATTTGTAGAAAAATATTTTTAAAGATGGCCGCCAGTTTGACAGCTGAGCATATTAGACATTTACACCAAATAGTTACTAAATTTCCTTATTTAGATGAGCGTAGCGAAGATTTCATTTCACTACACTGGAGAAAAAAATCCGGAATGTTTTTTTTTCTTTTTTTCGTATTTTTGTCTGTTTGTTAACACGATTCCGGCTAAACCAATTATTCAATTGCTATGAAATTTTGTGGAGGCATTTGAAATCTCTGAACTTAGAACTGCCACGTTTTTGAGCGCAAGCGAAAAATTATTTCTAATGAAAATCGCAATTTTACGATTTTTTACTTTATTTTTAAAACGTTTCTTCGACTTTTGCACCTACATGCTTTATCCGACTAAAATGATTTTTTCACATAACCTTAATTTTATGAATTAATATATTCGTGTGAAATTTGAGCGCAATCAAAAAATTATTACTTATGAAAATTGCAATTTTACGATCTCTATCGATTTTTTAAATTTCTTCGACAAATAACACCTGCATGCTTTATCCGATTGAAATGATTTTTTCACAGAACCTTAATTTTATGAATTAATATATTAGTGTGAAATTTGAGCGCAATCAAAAAAATATTTCTCGTGATAGTTACAATTTTATGATATATTTTATATTTTAAAAATTTCTTCGACTTAGGCGTATAAAACCTACATGCTTTGTCCGATTGTAATAATTTTTTCAGAGAACCTTAATTTTTACGAATTAATATATTCTTGGTGAAATTTGAGCGTAATCGAATAATTATTTCTTATGAAAATCGCAATTTTACGCTTTTTTTCGTTTTTAAACAATTACGCTCATCCAACAACGCGCCTGAAAAAGCGTTTGCGAAGCTTCCTAGTCAATAATTTCTTTTTGTGAATTTGTGCATTCCATGCTGCACAGCTAAACCATAACAAAATCCAGTTAAATACTTTATTTTATTAAAAAAGCATAAATTAAAAACGCCAAAATCGCCATTTTGAATTGGATTCGACGCTTCAATTTTTCTTACGTCGCGCCTGTGCGGAGGTAAAGAAAGCTCACGTGACGTCACAGCTCGCCGGCAAGTGGCCGCGAATCGAACTGTTGACAAGCATTTCATTTCGCAAGTTGACGCTGTGAAAACGGCTCAACAAAGATCCGCTCTAACTTTTATCCTATTCATATTTTGACAAAACTAAGAAAAATAATATTTAAGCAAACCTAATCATTTCTTACTAATGGCTGATTAGCTCAATTTTTTAATAAACCGTTAGCTTGTTATAACAAGTTACGCATTAATAAATGACAAAAATTATCAACAACTTTAAGTCTTCTCAACTTCAATTGAAAAAACTCTGATCGGATTTCAAAAAGAATTCTCTCTAATATGGGATCCAACAATAAGACAAGAAATAATTAACTTTCCGATAGAAAAAGCATGAACGAAATTTTACAGGTAGCGTGCATTTTTCACGCTCATCCGCACGTCAAAAAGTGCGTATTTAGAGAAAACACATACCATGCTATTACCTATGCTATAAATTTTCGTTCTGTGCACTTTCTATCAAAGGGAAATTTATTTATTTTGTTAAACAGTCAATGAATATTTTGAAGGACGTCTTGTAAAATCGATCACTAGGTTTGTCAATGAAGTGTTTTATAAAGTTTCAAAAAAACGAGTAAGTCTTAATTTTTTCAATACGACATCGATATAAATAGTTACTCTGTCTAAAATTCAAAATATTGCTTAGAAGAATGATATAGTTGCTAAAAAAAAAATTCCTCTTAGTTTTTTCCAAATGAATAGGGTAAAAGTTAGAGCGTGATAAGTCAAGTTGTGCGACGTTCAGCAGGCGCCCATTACAAAACGATGTTGCTTGTCCATCAGTGGGTTTAAGCGGAGAAACCCCCATTCCCCCGATTGTGACGATTGCTAGTAGCCTTAACTAGCCTACTATAGGGTTTTTTAAATATCTAGGGAAGAACCGACGAGCTTTTTACGGTCCCGCTGCATGGACAATTTTTAACATGTATAGGTATAAATTAAAGTCTTTTGGTATGAAAACAATTTTTTCCTTCTTATCTTATAACAAGTAAATTAGTAACTTTTTTTAAACCATGAACTCTCAAAACTGTTTAGGTGTTTTACTTAAATAAGAACACATAAAAATTTTTTTTTAAATAAAGACAAACCTTACACAATCAAAATCAATGGATCTAAAAGAGACCCCAAGGGCTTATGTACCCCCCCTCATTTCGAAAATTTAATACATAAATTCACTTCCCCTGTGACTGCCCCTTTGCAAAGCGGAAAAAATGTTATTTGAAAATTTTTTTAAATGTAAAAGTTCGTGCAAATTTATTTTCCCAAAACCAATGAAGGGTGATAGATGGGGATAAAGTGTTACCGCCTTAATCCGGCGAACAACAAGCCGGCTGGTTCAGGGGGGCTTTGGTTCGGTGTCGGCAGGCTGGTTCGGTTTGGATGTTTATTTTAAAATTTATGGATGAGGAAAAGTAGGGGATGATGGGGCATTTTAATTTTATTAGGGGTCCCGTCACCTAGAGCAGGTTCGCCATCGTCCTACATCCTAGTAGGCCGGGAAGGAAATAAAAAGGGGTTTTTTGCTGTAGGGATGACTAAAGGGTTAGCGTAAGGGGAACGTACGCGACCCCAGGCATAAAAAAGGGGCTTTCCCCCGGCTTGGTTGCAGGGAGAACCAAGAAACCAAACCGGCAGGGGGGACTGGGACGTACCCCGGGCTGCGGGCCCCACCGATTTGTGGGTGAAACAGGACCTGACCCCCAAAGCCCCAGACTGGGAAACTTTCTGAGGTAGTGGCGAGTCATGGAGTGACAAGGAGGTCGCCGATTGGTCAAAAATCTTTTGAGCGAACAACACTGGAACAGGCTACTTGGAGCAAGGTAAACCGACCGAGTCCCCCCAGGTTGCAGGAGCACAGATTTCTCATAACGGGTCCAGTGCCTCCCCCCCCCCCCCCGTACGAATTTTGGCCAGGTCCCTTGACCGGTTAAAGGGGCCGGAGGGGGAGGTAGTTTTGAAAAGTGTACAGAGCCTGGGGGAAGGGAAAATGGTTCGCAACCGGGGATGCGGCCACGTGCGACATAGCCGACGACCTAAAACCCACCAAGAAACGAGAGGGGTGTCCATGGTCCTAAAAACTGCCGTCCGGACTGTGCGGCGCAGACGTCTTTCACGTCTCGGAGACGGTCGAAGGGGGATTACCGGGCGAAGTAAACCCCGGGGCGACAAGATGAAATCCCCACACAAAAAAGAAAAGTCTGTTCCCCATGACCCTGTATCGAAAAAAGATTCACTAGGCTGGATACCCCTCTTGCCACCCGACCTGTCGATATTGGGATTTAATGTGAGTTAAAAACACCCACGCCCCATAAAGGGCCTGGGCGTAGGGACCCCTATCCACGTACATCGCGAATGTGTTTTTGAGGGGTCCTAACACAGCCGAGCCCGTGCTGTCATAAGGGACACAACATGGAGAAAACCCTTTTTGGCGGGAATCTCTAAAAAAAAGTTCTTTAAAATAGCCGGGGACATAATGTTGTGAGCACAGAACACCATGGGGGGGCGACTTCGAAGTCCGTCATTGGCCCCGGGACGCTTGGGTGGTGAGTTAAAAAAAAAAGATATTTTTATATGAAAGGGGAAGGGGCGCTGAAGGGTCTTGGGCTCCGTTACAGGACGACGTGGGGAAGGGGGACGAGGAAAAATACAGCGACTCCACTTGTGAACTTTTATTGTTATTGACTGACTTCGTTATAAAGACAGAAACTCTCAAATTAAAGTAAATACACGATTTGTCATTTTGTAGTGTAAAATAACATTCAAAATACAAAATTTTGTCAGTCCCCGGGTGTGATTTTCTGTTAAGGACAGTTTTGGTAAATACAATGTTAACTGATTAAAGTTAACGGCAACAGTCAACATTTAAAATACCAATTTAAAACACGACTTTTTTGGCCCCCTCACGCAAGGTGCTGGCAAAGAAGGCATTCGAACCTCCCATCTCAACTTGTTACAGCGATATATATTTCAAGATAAGATTGAACCAGCATTACTGCCCTTTTGTAGCAATATTCACACTGCAAAACAAAAAATACACAATTTTACATTTGTGTTTGTGTATGCCCTCTAATAAAAAATAATCATACAAGCATATTGTTGACTTTAAAAAAATTTGAAATTTTTTATAAACAATTTTGCAAAACGAAAGTTTTTAGCCAGATTATGGTCTGCGAGATAACGAAGGTGATAATAAATGACAACTATTATCACAGTAAATTGAAAGGTGTTTGGAAAGGGAGGCCCCAGTGTTGAAAGCGAAAAAAGATTGACCTTTGGGGGTTGAATACTGGAGTTTAAAAAATGAATAGGTAACTTGTCGAGTAAAAAGGAAGAATTCGAGAGGGAAAAAATAAATTTTAGCATGTCAATTAAATCATTAAATTAATATGGAATAAAAAAATAAATATAGCATTAAGGGTTTTTACATTTACCAAGCCTAGAAGTGTGAAACGTTTCACTGCCATGGTCAAAAAGATGCACTTTAAAACCACCTAGTAGAAGTTTGTCCAATTGTTTTGGGGTCGCGAAGAGTTGTTTAAATGATGTAGTTTTAAAAACACACACACACACACTTAATGTATACTGGATTAAGCAGAGAGATTGGTTGTATTAAGCATATAAAGTTAAAGCGTGTAAGGGTATTTTGTAAAAAAAAAAGCGCATTTAAACATTTTTAATAACACTTTAATAAATTTTACGCTTTGCTTTTTATTACCGCATCTAGCCTTTTTGAAATAACGTGTAAGGCCCCTATGAACACATAATTCGACTAGATTTCATTTGCAAGTTTTCCAACCATAAATTTAACAGCTTTTTGCTGTTTATGGAATATCAAACAAACATGCCAACTACAAGAATTTACACATTTTCAATAATGATTATGACGTTTTAAAATTTTGAACGAAAGTCTAAAAACGGTTGTTTCAGTTATATATAAAAATAATTAACCATCTGTGAATTTTGGGTCAGTTCTCAGTATTCTTTCGTTATCCCTCCTCAAGGCTTCACATAACACGTTTGGCATTGTTAGTTTCTGTCATCAAACATTTGAAAAATATCTCAAATCTTGTGATCGATCGGATTGATTCAAATCAAATCTCTTTACTAGAAGGTTGATGTGGGCCATTTAGTTGCCTTTTGAAGCTAGTTAGTGTCCAAACTTGATTGTAGGCGAGCTTGTGACTTTCTGACTAACATCGCCATGCAGTTCCCCTTCCTGACGTGTTTCAGTAAGTTCGAGTGCAGCTTCGCCTTGAAAGGACAATGCGGACACTGAAACTGCGCCTCTTTCCCACACTCGAACTTCTTGTGCCTCCACAACGAGCGCTGCGCCTTGTATACGTTGTGACATCCGGTGCATGGGAAGCTAGCAGAGCCGAGTGCTGACGCCATGAAGGTCGCTGGACACGAAGATCGGGGGCCGGGGCGCGCGGTCAGCCAGAAGAACGCTGCAACAGAATAATCAGGGGTTAAACGAAACAAGACCGTAACACAGTGAACTCGACTTGATCACGCAACGATGTTCTCTGTTTGACGAAACACTCGTGCAGAATGGACCATGTTGCAGAGAATGGGAAGGATCACTGCGGTACTACCACAATATCGCTCAAGGGACTCAAGGCTCAAGGGAGAACCTAGATTGACTGACCTGGTCAGTTTATATACTATTGTGTTAATTATATCAAGCAGGCCATACAATAGTCTTTTCATCTGTTTTGGTAGGTACGAGTTGCGCTAATTTCATCGCAAGGTAGCAGGTCAAACTCTTTAGGTACTATTAGTTAGTAAGTTAGTTTTGTTGGATTTTACCTGTCCCTATGATTAGGTGATAATATCAAAATTAATTTAAAATTAGCATCGAATAAAATCAGTTCAAATGTCGTAATGTACTATTTAAGAGGGAAAGGAAGCTCTTCGATGGATAATTTGCGCCGCCTATATGCATATTAAATCGGCTGTTTACTATTACAATGGGCAAATTTATTAAAATATGTTTTTCAATGTGATATGATATCCAAGCTTATAAATGACTTACTGAAGGGCCACATAAATAAGAAAATATGTTTCCCTTTGTGTAACATTTTGTTTTTAAACAGAGCATGCTATGTAAATTGTTCAATTTCATTTATTAATAATGGATAACAGAGCATGCTATGTAAATTGTTCAATTTCATTTATTAATAATGGATAATAGAACATGCTATGTAAATTACTCAATTTTATTAAATAGGAAAACACTCTTAAGTGTATTTGTTGATTTGTATTAATTATTTCTGGATTGTATTATTAATGCTATGTAAACATTTTCAAAACTAAAATCAAATCATATCAATCCATCTCTTGCAACATGCCCTTGGTGATTAACACAAAAACATATTTTGTAAAGAAACAAAGTTTTAAGTGGCCATGTGATAATTTATTCAAATCAACTGTAGCCCAATTCACGACGCCATGTCTTCATGACCACTTTGTCCTACTTGGTCGCTACTCCCTCTCAAAACATCCAATGCGTCGAATGTCAAACCCAAAACATACCAAAGAGGCACAATTTATTCTAAATCAAAATCTTGCACTGTGGAATTGTTTCCTCAACTAATGATCCTCCACCACCAATAACTACGCGAAATTATTGTTTTTTCGTGATATCTCGAGACAAACGGATTGCAGAAAGCTATGTAGTTTCGTGAGAGCAATACAATGAAATAAAAAACACTAACATATAAGAATCCGTGCGGTTTGTATTTTATATATGCATTTAATAAATTCAAAATAAAATAAAACACTTCATTACCATCACATTAAAATATTTTTTGGTGCAGGCTAGTCCTCACAAACCACATAGCTGTCTGAAAACGGTTTTGCGATATTTTGCAGCGTTCGCGAGATATCACTAAAACAATAGTTATTTTGCGTGGTTTTAATATTGGTGGTAGTCTTTCACCCTTAAATGTCAGTTCCGACATATATTTAAAGATAAAAAATATTTAAAAATGATCAATTAGCGTGATATTAAGAAAGGCAACCACTTTTTAGTCCAGTTTAGAATCGAATATCCGTTTGCATTTTGTTGAGACAGATTTTTTATGATTGATTATTGTAGAGGGTCACTAGTAGATGAGAAATCGCGAGTATATATTTTTTCTATGTTGGGTTCTTGGAGCCAAATTTGGATTTTGGAATTTTCATACTTTTGGCGATAACTTCTCCAATATCGCGCGAATCGAAAAAATTTAAATTGCATTTCCATTTGATTGTTCAATAGAAATAAGATAACAACGGTTAGATTAGGTTTATAGTTGAAATGTACAGTCACTGACAAAAGTTCTGATAACATGTGTTTATTTTACAATGCACGACCTGTTCCTAATGTGGAAAATTTTTTGCGAATTATTCATTTGGAACTATAATTCATGAAATCTAATTACGTATCTTTTGAATGGACTAGCGTTTTTGTATCTTTAAAACTATGGAAAATAGGGGTGGTTTAGAAATCTCGTCGATTTTGAGCATAGAGTTTTATGCTGCGAAATCTCAAATCTGTGTATCTTTTGAGAGGTTTGGTAGTATTCAAGAAGGTGGTGGAACTCTTTTAGCAAAGTGATTGTTGTAAAAGACAGTTGAATGATGGATGGTAATGAATACGGAGGAAAATGGATTTAATTGTGAAATAGGCCGAGCCTTAATTTGGTAAGATGACTATTAAATAATATGTATTTTAAAAGGGACCACAGGACTTTCACTAGTTTAAACCTATGCGTTTTGACCTCACATGTGTTTAAAATTTTACATAAACTATCTCGCATCAGTCAAAAATACTTATTTTTGTAGCCATTGAGATTAATTTTTATTGTAGCTATATAGTCCGGGGTCTATACGCAAATTTGAGGTCGAACCTTGGACAAATTGCAATAGAAGCGAATTTGGTATCATTGGATTCAGGGAAAAAAACTTAATAACCCATAAAGAAACCCCTAAAATCCCCAAAGGGTGGGGGGGGTCTAATCATCCCCTAAATGAAAGTGTAATAAAATTGAATTTAAAAAAATGAGTTTATGAAACCTAGTATCCATTGTATGTAATCAAAGCTTTTTCAAGGGTTTTTCGAAAAAAAAATATGACAATTGTTCAAAATTAATTTTGTGTCCAGCAGAGGTCAATGAAGGTCAAATTTTATATTTTTTCAATGTAATTTGGTAAACGTTTTTTTATTGGCACAATAATGTTTTATGATTGTCTCATTGTTGTAAATAATTAGTAAATGGCCACACTTGATACGGTATAAGTCAATCATGGCAGAAAAAGGTATTATGACAATCTGTAGGGCCATGAACTTACGAGTATGTAGTCAAAAATCTGTTAACTTACGTTAAGGCGCACTCAAATCATGTTACGTAACAATGTAATTCGCCGATAGAGGTTTCTCAAGTACTATACATCAAGACTATATTTTGGGACGCAAAACCCACACTTTAAAATCCTTACTAAAGATTTTATTCATGTATTTCTTAAATATATTCATTAAAATCACAGATTTAGCCCCTTAATATAGCCCTTAGATATGTTATTTCCACCAAATTTACACCCCATAAGTAGTAGGCATTGAGGTTGTCTACGGGGAGATTTTATTTCGCAAAATCTAGTACCTAGGTGCCCGCTATAGGGTATTGTACACTCAGGTACCTCGTTAAAAAAACAATTTTTTTGCGTTTTCGGTGTGTTTCCAAGCCTAAACAAAACGGGAAATTAACTTTGAATACGTCATAATCAGACCTATTTAGGTACCTGACAACCCATGCTTATTTAGGTTGGGGTGCAATCATTCCTTCCGAGTTAAAAATTGGATGAAAAATTATCAAAATCGCTTTTTTAATTCCTCTGCCAGGTGCCTAATTCAAAGGAGTTAAATAAACGTTTTTGAAAATTTTTCATCCCATATTTAACTCAGTAGGAATGATCGCTCCCCAACCAAAATTAGCATGGGTTGCCAGGTACCTAAATAGGACTGATTATGACGTATTCAAAGTTCATTTCACGTTTTGTGGAGGCTTGGAAACACACCGAAAACGCAAAAAAAAACTTGTTTTTTAACGAGGTACCTGAGTGTACAGTACCATATAGCGGGCACCTAGGTACTAGATTTTGCGAAATAAAATCTCCCCGTAGACAACCTCAATGCCTACTACTTATGGGTGTAAATTTGGTGGAAACAACTTATCGTAGGGCTATATCAAGGGGCTTAATCTGTGATTTAACGAATATATTTAAGAAAATCCATGGATAAAATCTTCAGTAAGGATTTTAAAGTGTAAGTTTTGATCCAGGTAAGTCCCAAAATATAGTCTTGATGTGTAGTACTTGAGAAACCTCTATCGGCGAATTACATTATTACGTAACATGATTTGAGTGCGCCTTAACGTAAGTAAACAGATTTTTGACTACATACTCGTAGGTTCATGGCCCTACAGATTGTAATAATAACCTTTTTCTGCCATGATTGACTTAAAGGCCTACCGTATCAAGTGTGGTCTATTTACTTATTATTTAAAACAATGAGACAATCATAAAACATTATTGTGCCAATAAAAAAAACGTTTACCAAATTACATTGAAAAAATTTTTAATTTGACCTTCATTGACCTCTGCTGGACACAAAATTAATTTTGAACAAATTGTCATATTTTTTTTTCGAAAAACCCTTGAAAAAGCTTTGATGACATACAATGGATACTAGGTTTCATTTACTCATTTTTTTAAAATTCAATTTTATTACACTTTCATTTAGGGGATGATTAGACCCCCCCCCCCACCCTTTGGGGATTTTAGGGGTTTCTTTATGGATTATTAAGTTTTGTTTTCTGAATCCAATGATACCAAATTCGCTTCTGTTGCAATTTGTCCAAGGTTCGACCTCAAATTTGCGTATAGACCCCGGACTATATAGCTACAATAAAACTTAATCTCTATGGCTACAAAAATAAGTCTTTTTTGACTGATGCGAGATAGTTTATGTAAAATTTTAAACACATGTGAGGTCAAAACGCATAGGTTTAAACTAGTGAAAGTCCTGTGGTCCCTTTTAAAATACATATTATTTAATAGTCATCTTACCAAATTAAGGCTCGGCCTATTTCACAATTAAATCCATTTTCCTCCCGTATTCATTACCATCCATCATTCAACTGTCTTTTTACAACAATCACTTTGCTAAAAGAGTTCCACCACCTTCTTGAATACTACCAAACCTCTCAAAAGATACACAGATTTGAGATTTCGCAGCATAAAATCTCTATGCTCAAAATCGACGAGATTTCTAAACCACCCCTATTTTCCATAGTTTTAAAGATACAAAAACGCTAGTCCATTCAAAAGATACGTAATTAGATTTCATGAATTATAGTTCCAAATGAATAATTCGCAAACAACTTTCCACATTAGGAACAGGTCGTGTATTGTAAAATAAACACATGTTATCAGAACTTTTGTCAGTGACTGTACATTTCTACTATAAATCAAATCTAACCGTTGTTATCTTATTCCTATTGAACAATCAAATGGAAATGCAATTTAAATTTTTTCGATTCGCGCGATATTGGAGAAGTTATTGCCAAAAGTATGAAAATTCCAAAATCCAAATTTGGCTCCAAGAACCCAACATAGAAAAAATATATACTCGCGATTTCTCATCTACTAGTGACCCTCTACAACAATCAATCATAAAAAATCTGTCTCAACAAAATGCAAACGGATATTCGATTCTAAACTGGACTATTTTAAAAGCGAATGTATTTTCACATGTCTAAAGAGTAAAATTAGCAATTTTCAAACGTTATTTTGTAAATTACTTCTCAGTTATCTCAATTATCCGTCCAGTTCTAACTATTTTATTGAGCTCTGTCGGGGATTGGTGGTTCTTACGATAACCAGATGCTTCTGCTGACATAATTAATGCCACATCAAACTCGGCCTACTTGATTGTATCGAAATCGTTCGAAAATCGTTCGTCGAAACTATTATTATTTTATATACGAATTTACCTTTCCTTATCTTGTTGTCAAAATAAAAGAGAATTTTCATTTTCGTCATGCCCAAAAGAGGTGAAATGACTGTGAAAATAGTTCAGCATCTTGTTGAAAATAGCGTATAATTTATGCCCTGACATTTTGGGGAATTCTGAGACTGAGATGTTGTATAGGACTCGCAGTTTACACTATAAACGTAGTTAAAAGTATTCGGTGACCGGAAGATATTTGTGATGAAAATAAATTGCATATTGATTTTTGTTTTGCCAAAGCGATGAATATTGGTGGTGAAAATTATTATTATTTTCGTTTATCGATGTAAATTTCTTTTTTACCATAAATACCTGCATCTGCACATATTATAGTTCAAAAACTTTTGGGTAGGGTAGTTTTAAATTATATTTAAATGGAAACTCATTCTAATAATATACATATTTAAAGGTCAAGGTATATGCTGGATTGAAGGATAGTGGATGGTATCAGAAGATCTGTATTCAATGAGTACTCCTTTTATTGAAGTTGTAGTAGCAACAAGAAAATACATTTTTGGAATAAGACAAGAAGGACATTACAATTAATTATACTTTTACACACTTTCCCATTCTACATTTTCGATCGCCATGTGATTCTGTAGATTCGACCGTCGTTTGGGTTTTGAACGGACAAGAGCACACTGGAACATGGGTTCTTTCCCACACTCAACTTTCTGTGACGCCACAAGGATCGTCTAACTTTGTACACGCTGTTGCAGTCGGGAATGCGTATCCGGCCTGGCTCGAGGCTACTGATGACGTCTTGAGCTCCCTGGGAGACTCAGGCCGAAGGTAGAGGCGGTGAGACCCAGGCGAACGCTTGTAACGACAATACGAAGTGTTAGTACCTGTGAGGAAAGGTCAAGGACCATCACAAGTAAACCAACCAGGCGCGTAAAAAACGTTTTAAAAGTTGGGGGCAAACCCATTAGAAGATTTTTTGGGAGGCAGCTGGGTCTGAGGCAAAGCCCTAGTTGCCCCCAGTCCCCTTTAGCCGAAGGCGAAAACAATTTCACCTTATTACTGTTATTTCGTCATGTTTTAACTACACACGGACTCTGTAAACGATGTTTTATTGCAACTATCTGTGATCTAAAAACTCTAAAAATGAACATGAACTGGCCCATTTTAGTAAATTTTAACCTAATTTTTTATGTAAAGCATACAGGTAAAAAACATATTCGTTTTACCAAAGTGACTGTCGAATTGTATGAGTGTAAGTGCATATTTAATACGGAAATTGTGGGATTAATATTTAACTCATATAAGTTTTGCCTCCCCTGGACCAAACTTGGGGGGCTTCTGCCAACCGGTTCCTACGCCACTGCAACCAACTAAAAATTCATATATTTAACATAAGAGTTAAAATTGGTACTTATCCAAAACAGTAAATTTGTTGTAAATGAGCCAAACAAAATGTGGTCTTGTCAAAAAAACTGGTGGTCTATAAATATCACGCACTAGTTTGTTCTCAAATCTCAACGAAGGAAGTTGACGAAGTTGATGACAGAGTACGAATGAAGTAAGAAAAATACGAATGAGATACTTACACGAAATTGCACATCGACATTTAAAATGCAATGACCTCCACATTGTCCAATCACTAAAAGAATGACCAAATATAGCGGTTTATACATACAGTAATATATTAATAAAGCCTTACCTAGAAATATCGGTGCGTTCCGGTACTGCCTGTTCCGATACTGCATACAAACTTTTTATTCTTACACTGGCATTGCCTACAAACTCGTTACCTGGCCACTTCCCCTACTCCCCACTAATGGCACTGCAGTACGGGAGGAAAGCATTCTGATACTGCCTCAATCCAATGTATCCTACGCTGGGGAGAAGAGAGGGATAATTGATATATAAAATATAAGTTGAAAAGTAAACGTTTACATCACACATATTACTTATAGCAGCACAGCTGATAATTGCTCTTTTTATGACGAATTGTGGGATTGATGATAGAAGCATGAAATTTGGCACACATTATGAAAAGGTCATTCAAAAATGATTTGGACATAGGGCTTTTCAGATTTGTCCCGTGGGACGAATGGCAGCCATTTTACAAGATGGCCGCCAAAATATGTGAACTTTTGTTATGACAGAATTTAAAAATTTAGTACACACTTAAGGTGACCAGACGTACCGGTTTGACTGGTATACAGTACCGTTTTCAGAACACTTGTACCGATGTCCCGAAAGACTCATTAAAATGACGTATTTGTAACGGTTTGCAATTTTGGGGAGAAAGTGTCCTGGTATTTTCCTAACTATACCGTGCATAGAAGGATAATGTTTTACCTTAAAAATACGCACCTATGATACATACTAATAGTAAAAACAATGAAAAAGGTCTTCCACTTCGAAGAAGTTCATTTTTTCTAGGAGAGTGCAAGTATTTTTAATGATTTTGGTGGAGGTGCCGGGTCGCGCACGTGTGTGAAAACGTAAAAATCGTTAGGCCTATACATTTTTGCCGCTACCTTACCAATGCTGATTACTGAGCCATAAAAGTAACCTGAGTGTGTTGATACAAATTTATATTCATTTTTGAAGTTTTGAACTATTTTTGATCACAAATAATAAAAATATGTCACTTTAATGTTTGTTTCAACATTTTCATGTAAATCACTTACTGAATGTCATAGCCTAGCCCTATATTTGTGCTTGTTCTTGATCATTAAAATGATCTAGAGAAGGTTAAATTTTTAAATCAATTAGATGTTACTCTGTCTACACGTTTGGAGCCCACATTTAGATTTTAGACTAACATCAAACAAAAATTAATATTGTTCATAAAGTAAATAATAAATGGTCGGACTCGATACTCGAGTTCTTATAAGTACTCGTTTCGGACTCGACTCGAACTCAAAAACCAGGACTAGCACACCATTAATTTTCTCAGTCATTTTTTGCATTGATTTTGATTATAGATAATGAAAATAAAAAATGTATCAATCATACAACTGAACTAGGTTTTTGTATATAAACTATATACTTTTTAAATTTCGTTGTAAAGACAAAGTGTATCAAAAGTTTAACAATCCAAATTATACAAATTAAATGCATTTTAAAATTTTATTCATTCCTATTGATTATAGGCATTCATTAGTATGATGCCCTCATCAATACATTATTATCTGCTGAATGTTTGTTTTTTGTGTTATACTATCATTTTTGAACCACTATAAAATACAGATTTCATGACAACAAAAATGTACACATTACAACCATATTTAATCATATTTTCATGTCAGAAAGCTATTTTCTGGGCATTTGACTCAAATATATCTTTAAAAAATCGCCTTTGGCGGCTGGGGGCTCTGCCCCAAACCCCGAAATGGTCAGTGGGGTACATATGTTTACACTAGTAATTGTCCCGGTTTGTAACTTTCATAATATGGTCACCTTACACTTAGGGCATGTATTTAAAAAAATATGTTGTTAACATAACCACTTTAAATTTACTCAGTGGCACCAATGGCGGACATTTTACAAGATGGCTGTCCAATATAAAGAATGACGTATACTTTATGATAGATTTAAATTGGCGTCATTTCTATACTTACGTCCGTCTACGTTAATCTTTTTGGACAGCCTCTTGTTAAATGGCGCTATTATGCATATTTGAGTGGC
>JAMZAV010006955.1:0-34050 GCA_024449915.1 Sweltsa coloradensis | reverse complement strand
CCCAAAATTTCATTTTAAAAAAACCCTTTGTTTTCAAGATTATCTTTAAAACAATCTGGCTTTTAAAAGTAAATTTTTTAACCCCAAAATTTTAAAATCACGTCGGGTTCCACAGGGTCTTTTTGGGGGCCCTTTGCTTTCCCTCATTTTGTGAATGACTTTTAAAAAGTAAAGATTGTTTTGCTTTTTTACGCTGACATACAGGCTGGTGATAGTTCCAAAAAAACTAAAAATTGTAAAAGCTATGCAGCGTGTTTTTTATAAATTTTTGAATGGGCTCACGATAATGGCAACAATTAATTTTAAAAACCCAAAGTATCTATTACACACCCCTTTTGCCCCTCAAAAATAAAAATTTGTTTTTCATAAAAGCCTGTTTGCTGCAAATCATGAAGGGTTTCTGTCAAAAAATATAATTGTATTTAAAAAGTACCTAAAAAACGTCAAAATTTCGTTTTAGGTGTCATAATAAAAAAAAATTTTCAAGGGATTTTTCATATTGAAAATTATTAATGGGTTAGTCACTTTGTATAGTATTAAAAACTCTAAGCAATATTAAAGGGGGGTTTTTTAAAAATTTTGTCTATCACGCTCTTGTAAGTCTATATTAGGTAGGCTTACTACATGGGTTCTACACCCGGGGTACATATGTAAAGTATTGTTAACTTCAGAAACGATTTTTAAATCATTTCCTCACAAGTATGACATAAAGGGTAATGTAGGTTTAATTTTTTGTAAATAAAATACATGAATATATGATACAAACGAAAAACTATTTGACAAAGTTACTTAGCTGGACGCAAATCAACGTACAAAAATAGAGATAGTTTTTAAAACCCGGGAACCAGTACAACCTTTGGAGTTTAGAAAAGAAAAATTTTTGTACCTAAATTCTTAAATACCTTTCCCCGCAATTTAAAATCTTTAAAATCTTGAATGGGGGGGAAAAAAAAAAGAAAGGATAAAAAAAAGGGAATGAATATTATTGTCTATGATTTTCCCTTTTTTTTTTTTTTTGAAGTTATTTTTAAACTTTGGGGGGGTGGTTATATGGTGTAAAGTTTTTTTTTTCAGGGTTTTTGTTTTGAAGTTTTTTTTTTTTTTTTTTTATCACACAAAAAAGGAAGTCGAGATATTGTTTATTATGTTTTTTTTGTTAAGAGCTCTGCAGACAAGCTACTAAAAATATTTTTGCGGGGTCGAAAATTTTGGGATTTTGTATTTTTTCCAAATAAAGAACAATTCAAAAAAAAAAAAAAAAAAACTACTACTACTCTACGTACTACTATACTACTCTACCACTACTACTACTAACTTCTACGCTGCTGCTCGCATACTCTACTACTACTCTACTACGACTACTACTAATCTACTACTACTACTACTACTACTACTACTACTACTACTACATAGCTACGACTACTACTACTACTACTACTACTACTACTACTACTACCTACACTACTACTACTACTACTACTACTACTACTACTACTACTCTCTGCTCTCTGACTCTCGGGGAGTGCGGACGCGCCTATGTGATCGTTCCCCGCATCTACTGTATTGTCGTCCCAAGTAACGTTCAACTATTTCTACGTTTGGTGTTTGTAAGTGATGCTTGCCTAAAGATGGAATTGTGTCGTTGTGTAAAGGTGTGATAACATTTACATTTTCAATGTGCGTCAGTGAGTTTCAGAAGACGTAATGAGACAATGAGTTAATCTCGTCGTACTACGTGGCGCTGTGCTAGTTGCAGAGGTTGAAGAAGTCAGGTGAGTCCTGAACTCAGCGACTTTTTTGACTGCCTAAAACGTGACATTGAAAAAGTCAGGAGTTTCTTTGCTGATCGGTACGATACACTGTGAAGAAACTTGATGATACGATAAAGTGGTGACTGCTATGAGCAAAACCGTTTGAAGAGTTAAATTGAGAATTTGAAGACAAAGATGAGGTGATTGATGACTTATGCGAGGCTTAATATAATGGAACAGTACAGCCGAAAATGCATCTAGAGTTTTAACGGGTGTTCAGGTAAGATGGTGGAGACGTGCATTCAATTGTTCTAAATTGCTGCCAAACTAATTCTATTGATATGAAGAGGCTGACATCGAGGCTGTGCATCGTCTGCCTGCTAAACGCGATAATATCCCTAACATTATGTCGAATTCGCTTCAAGGAAAAACGAGACAGTTTATTTTACAAAAAAACATTGAAATCATCAATAATAAGGATCTCTTTTTGAGAATGGCGGTGATTATCGTGGTTTAACGTAAACGAAAACCTTAGTCCCATACTACAAGTCCTTGTTCTGGAAGGCGAAAAATGTGGCTAAGGAAAATGCTACAATATGTATGGGTTTAAGGTTCGGGCAAAATATTGTGAAAAAGTTGATAAAGATGCAGTCCTCAAAATACAAGGATAGCGACTGGGCAAGATTGTGAAGTAGTTGCCTGCACTACACCAGTGTCCGTCTATTACTTGTTGAGAATCTAATTTCCATTACAATGGCAGACGACGAGTGTATCTTTACATTATTTAGACAGCAGTGATGACATGATAATAGCGTTGGACCGGTTTTGTGGACTCGGTGATGACGGTAAATTTCAGTGAATTGTGTGTTGAGTAAATGCAGTGGTTTGTTACAACTCTTTATTTCTCAATGATTAGGTCAATGAGAAAGAATTATGATGAATTTATAAAACTCTGTTCACAATCAATCCAATTATTAGATATTATAATATTGGGTGAAGTAAATATTCAAGATGATGAAATACATCTCTTTCACTTGAGGTATATGAATGTTTACGACACTTCGTAAAAGCAGAGAGGTGGGGGCTTGGTTGTGTTTGTAAACAAACTTGGAATTTCACATTAATTACTACTAGTTTTCAGCTTCTTTTGTGAAGGTATAACAGGAATGTTATTTTGGATGGACCTGTCACACCGGCTGTGGCTGTATACAGGCCTCCAAATTATCGAGTTTCGAGTTTTATCGTCGAGATAGATCAATTGTTTATGCGTAACGATAAGGAGCAATACTATTTGTGGGGGATGTAAATTTGAATTTATTTGATATGCATCGGAATCCAAGTAGAAATGTATATGAATGTATTGCTAGTCATGGTTTGATGAGGTGTATTTATACTGAAACAAGGGTGGATTGCAGGCTTGACCGAATTACAAAAACGTGTATAGCACCATGGTTTTCGTTAGGGTAAATAGTAAGTGTGATGACTTAGTATCTGTAATTTGGTGAGTCAACACTCTCTGTCCATTAACGTAATATTGCTTGGAATCGGTAAAACACATGGAGGCAGGTAGTAAACCTTGGGAAGTCAGATCGTGTTTACAGTGAAAAAAGGTTATAAATGAAAAAAAGTTTCAGGGCGGGAAATACTTAATGTAAATTTGGGGAGGGCAGTTATTGCACTTCTCTGATCCAAATGTCTTGTATGAAAAGGATTGTGCAGCAATTTAATACTTATATGATCTAGTACAATAACATTGAGTGCAATGACAACATGAAAAGAAATAACAAACCCTGGATTACGAGGGAAATTAAGGATGATATGGTTGAAAAGGGATAAAATTTTTATAAAAGTGGAAGCATTCAAATGGAAATCATTTTTATAAAGAATGAATATAAGAGGCTGAGAAATTAGTAAATAAGAAAATAAAATCACTGCAAAATTGAGTTACTTGAAAACTAAATTTGATACCGTGGAAACAAAATATGATGAAGTATGAGGGAAATAAATACTGTAATTGGTAAGAAAAACAAGAATTCTGTAGATGACTGTATATCCAACATATGGTCACTGAGTATACCTCAATGAAATAGCAAATGTCCCGTCGCCGATGTTTGTAATGAGGGTGTACGTAGTATTAAACAGGAAATTGTTCTATAAAACATGTGATTTCACAGAGTGGTCCGAGCTACACAATCTCTTTTATTTGAAAAGAGCAGTTCAGAGACGTGGAAAAGATAATATAGGAGTTTTGCTAGCAAAAAAAGTCCCGGTGCAGATGGTATTCGAATGAAGGACTTTGCACATTATGTGCTGTAAGTATTACGCCCTGTAATTTTGCCCATCTCTTGAACCTGTCTTCCTCGTGGGTTGTGTCCCGCTCCCATTAAGCGCTCGATTGTTAGACCTGTTTTACAAAAAGGCGATTCACGAAAGATTCTCTAACTAATAGACCTATTCTATTTGCCCGTCAATAGAGAAAATAATGGAGCGGTACGTGGCAGAATTTGCTAATTAAATCCTAATGATTTTAAAATATTGATACCAAAACAATTGGGTACCAACAAGTCGGAAAAGTACCAGGGAAACTGCTTGACGACTCGCAGACATTGTGAAAGGGGCGTTAAACAACAACCTTAATGTTTTAACAATTTTTTATAGATTTCAGCAAACTTTCGACACTTTTGTTGCACAAACGAATTATTGCATGCTTTAGATATTGGAATATCGGGGCCATCATTATACTGGTTTCAAGATTATCTTTCACAGCTGCATGGCTGTTAAAGTCATATTGTTCTAAGCAAAATGTTGAAATCACGTCAGGAGTTCCACGGGAATCTATTCTGGGCCCTTTTGCTTTACCTCATTTATGTGAATGCATGTTAAAGGAAGTAAAGATTGCTTTGCATTTTTGACGCTGACGATACAGCGCTGGTTGATAGTGTCACAAAAATCTAGAATTGCTAAAAAGCTATTGCAGCGTGATTTTATAAATTTGTTGAGATGGGGCTCCGATATGGTCTAACAATTCAATTTTAAGAAAACCAAGATGATCTATTACACACTCCTTTATGTTCCCTTCAGAAAATAGAATTGTGTTTCATGAAAAAACGCCTGTTTGCCATGCAATCATAGAAGGGATTACTGTCAAATAATGATAATTTTATGTGTAAAAGATACCTAGAAAACGTAACAGAAATTTTTACGTATTTAGGTGTCCATAATAGATCACAATTTCAATGGAGTTTTCATATTGAGAAATTAATGTAATCGGCTTCAGATCAGCTTTATGTATGTATTAAAACTCTAAAGCAAAATATGTTAGGGGGTGTTTTTTAAAAGTTGTCTATCACGCTCTTGTAGAGTCTATAATTAGGTTGGCTTACTAGCATGGGGTGCTACATCGTTTACATATGTGCAGTATATTGTTACATTCAGACGTATTTTTAGATCCTGTAATCCCTCACAAGTATGAACATAAATGTTAATGTAGGTTTAATGTTTGTAAATTAACTACATGAATATATGATGACTACGAATATCTATTTTTTGACAAAGTTACTTAGGCTGTGACGCAACATACATATATTACAAGAAATGGATAGATTTTTAATACCGGTCAACAGATACACACGTTATGAGATCAGCAAAGAAAAATATTACCTAAATAACTTAAATTACCTTACCTGCAATTAAAATCTTTAAAAATCTATGAATGAGGTGAAGAGGAAAATAAAAGAATGGGATTATAAAAAGGGAATGAATATCATTGTCTATGATTTGTCTTTGTTTTTTTGTTTTTGAAGTTTATGTACTCTTTGGTGGGGTGGTTCTATGGTGTATGATGTTTCTAGTATTGTATACTATGTGTTTACTCTTTATTTTTTTTGAATGTTTTTCATTTTTTGTTATTTGAATTTATTGTATCACGACAAAATGAGAGTCCGAGATATTGTTTATTATGTTTTTGTTGTTAAAGAGACTCTGCAGACAAGCTACGTAGTAGTTTTGCGGAGTCTGAACATTGTTGTATTTTGTATTTTTTTCCAAATAAAGAACAATTCAAAAAAAAAAAAAAAAAAACTACTACTACTACTACTACTACCACTACCACTACCACTACCACTACCACTACTACTACTACTACTACTACTACTACTACTACTACTACTACCTAATTCGTCAGTTTCAATTGCCCAGCGATTCTGACCAAACGGGTGGGGCTACAACTTTCATATTTTACATGGACATTAAGGTAATAGTGATGTAATTCCCTTTGAAAGGAAAACTTGAAAAAATTGCTGGAAGGCTTCCAAATAAAGGTTTTAAAATAAGCCTTTACAGGAATACAATCATCAAGTAACTATAGTTAATTGACAATAATCGCCTACATTGTTTTTGTTTACAACAAGCAAGTCTTTGGGCCACTTGATTTTTACATTCTATTGTAAAATTGGTAATACCATAGAAATTATTTGATTTTGATAAAATTATTAGGAAGCTTCGCAAACGCTTTTTCAGACGCGTTGTTGGATGAGCGTAGTTTTTTAAACGAAAAAAGCGTAAAATTGCGATTTTCACGAGTTATTTTTTTTTCGATTGTGCTCAATTTCACACCAATATATAAATCCATAAAATAAAGGTTCTGTTAAAAAATCGTTTGAATCGGATAAAGCATGAGGTGTGATAGGTCGAAGAAATGTAAAAAAAAAAAAAAAAAAAAAAAAAAAAAAACGAAAAATTGCGATTTTCATGAGAAATTATTTTTCGATTGCGATCAAATTTCACACCAATATAGTTATTCATAACATTAAGGTTATGTGAAAAATCATTACAATCGGATAAAGCATGTTGGTGTAATAAGTCGAAGAAATGTTTAAAAAATTTAAAAAATCGTAAAATTGCGATTTTGATGAGAAATAATTTTTCGATTGCGCTCAAAAAAGTGGCAGTTCTAAGTTCATCTAAGTTCAGAGATTTCGAAGGCCCTTAGAAAATTTCATTGCAATTGTAGTATCGATTCAGCCGGAATCGTGTGAACAGACAGACAAAAATACAAAAAAAAAATCCGGATTTTTTTCTCCAGTGTAGTAGAATGGAATCTTCGCTTCGCTCGCTACGCTCATCCAATTATATTTTAACAGATAATTTTGCAACGGAACTTGAAAAAGTAATGAGATCACACACATAACAAAAACTTGTAAAAGTACAGCCAAACCTTACACATTTAAAAGAAATGTGATCTAAAAAAAGGGCCAAGCTCATCTACCCTTCCACATTTGCGCATTCTTAATTCATAAACGTACAGTGTCCCGTAAAAACATCCTTGAAAAGCTTGGCAAAATAGAATTTGCAACTATTAATGAAAACCTAATAGTTCATCCAAATTCTTTTTATACACATTCTATTTTGCCAAGCTTTTCAAGAATGTTGTTACGGGACACTGTACGTTTATGAATTAAGAATGCGCAAATGTGTGAAGGGTAGATGAGCTTGGCCCTTTTTTAGATCTCATTTTGTTTTGAGTGTGTAAGGTTTGGCTGTATTTTTACAAGTTTTTGTTATGTGTGGGTAGAAATTACTGGCCCTTTGCCTTATAATATTTTTAAAGGTAGTTGAAATTCTCCACCACTTTCAGGGTTTCTTCTCAAATCCTTTTCTCCGCTTGCTCATTACGTCTCCTTCTCCTGGCATAGTTACACCTCATTTAATAAGTAGTAATCAACTTAGACCTGGACCTCTATATTTTTCAAGCAAATCTCCAGTGTTCCTTTTCACCCTGATTTGTTTAATTCATCCAAAAATTATTAAGTTTTCACGTTGGCTTTGTACCCGCAACTTGAAGATATTAGGTAGTCTATGATTCCATTTGTGCAAACATTTCTGCCACAGAAACCTTCCATTCACCTACAAATGAGCTGCAGCGGCACACCAAATGCAGAACAATGGAAACATTTCAACGATCTGAAGCATCAATGGGCCAGAAGCAAAAGTTCAAGATCATCACCCAATGATGTCATTACTATGAGCAGTCAGCTACTCAAACCACACCATGTCCATGTTACTAGCCCAAAATATGGGTACAGTATGGTAGACTTATTCTAGACTTATTCTCATAAATGTTTCTTGAAATGTTTTATCTTGAAATACTTATAGGCAATGTTTTTCTTAAACAAAATACTGGGTAGGCCTAGCTGTTATCAAAAAACATTGTTGAGATGGTCTAAGGGTTGTGCCCGTACGGTTCAAGGTTCATTGATATATGGCACATATGGGAAAAAGGGCATGTAGGAAGGTACTTGTCCCGGAGATTTTTTTATTTTAGATATGATGTTTTTTGTTATGTTTTTGTAGATTGAATTGTTACAGAACAAAAACTGAAAACCCAATCTATTAAAAACCACATTTAAAAAGGCTATTCGACCGCGTTTTTCTATTTTCCACAAAATATGCTACCAAGTCAAAATATAGTGAATGGCTTTGAAACCTGGCTCATTTAGAAAATCAAAACTATTTTTTCAAATTTTTCTGGTAGGGCACACGGCTAATATTGCCACTATAAAATAATTTCAAACTTCAATTCACCCAAGCACACCATTCAACGTAGGTAGTTGTGTTTTTGTACATTAATTTTGAACTGTTTTTCTAGAGGCTGACTGAGAGATTTTTTTTTAAGAATTGTCTTTCATGCGAATTTTTTCATTTGGCAGTACAAATCGGTTCAAAATACCGCAAAACGAAACAATTCGCAGGAAAGACAATTGTAAAAAAAACAATTTTTCTCTCAGTCAGCCTCTAGAAAACCAGTTGAAAAATTAATGTCACAGAAACACAACTACCTACGTTGAATGGTGTGCTTGGGCGAATTGAAGTTTGAAATTATTTTGAACGAAATGGCGATATTAGCCGTATGCCCAATCAGAAAATTTTGAAAAAATAGTTTTGATTTTCTGAATGAAACAGGTTTCAAAGCCATTCACTATATTTTGACTTAGTAGCATATTTTGGAAAATAGAAAAACACAGTTGAATAGCCTTCAACGGGTTATTACCCACTAAAATTATTTTTTATACATTAATATAGAATATAGTTTATAATACTTTACTATAAAATGACAGTTTAAAAATTATATCTTGTAGACCTACCTATACCTATGAATGACTGACTGTAGGCCTACAGACATTTTTTCGTTAGTCTTGTTGTGTGGCTAGCGTATCTGCTTCCAATGCAGAAGGTCGGGGTTCGATTCCCGCGAAAGTCAGAAGTTTTATAACTTCTGATTTGGACTTAAGTCCTTCAGTTCGTGTCTTAGAAGTTTGTAAACGGTGATTTTGGAGCCGTCCTAGCAACGAAGCACATAATACATTTCAGAGTTGTTCTGAATCGGCCTTGTTGATTCTGGAGTTGATCCGCGGGTGTTCGCACTGTCCAACCACTGATTGCTATATTTCCTATTAAAAATATCGATCTTAGGTTGGTTATCGCTCACTCGTCGATTGCGTCGGGGCCTACATGCATGGTTGGCTTGGTCGCTTTGGTTTACGGTTTCCACTGAAAATCAGTTATATAACTGAGTGGGTAGACTCTAAATACAATTTTATTTTTATTTTTTAAAGCTTTATGATCATGAAATTTTTGAAAATTTGTATTTTGGAGAATTTCTAATAAATCAATTCAATTTTTTATTACCAAAATGAGCTTGCGCTCTTTACAGTGGTTTTATTTGGGACATAACATTATTCAGATGTCAAATGATGGATACAGTAATTCGATATACTCTTTAACTATTCTAAGATAGGATATAGTGGACCCTGATTTGCAATATTTATATTATAAAGTAAGTAGACATATTATGAGGCTTAAATCTAATTGCAGTGTGACCACTGCCTAAAAGAATAAGCGAGGCAGTGATTATTAACACAATAATTGAATCTGAGATATCCCTAGTTGTTAAAAGTAGATGTTCCATAATATTATTAAGGAATTAACAATAAATACATTAAGAAATAGTAGGTAAGTCTAGCTAGAATTCTAGGTGAAGCATCTTTCAGTATCATTTAATAATACGTTAGTTTTTACTTCCTGCTTGAATGCTTGTTTGCTGAGTTTTTTGATCGTCGTTGGCAGTTTATTGTACATAATGGAACCCTGATTATTGACGTTAGATTTCCTATTTTAAAAAATAATAATGTGTCCAATACGAAGATTTTCTTTAGTAGGGGTATAATGGTCGTGTGTGTCCCTGTTCAGTTGATAAGA
This sequence comes from Sweltsa coloradensis, assembly GCA_024449915.1. Lineage (NCBI taxonomy): Eukaryota > Metazoa > Arthropoda > Insecta > Plecoptera > Chloroperlidae > Sweltsa > Sweltsa coloradensis. The sequence goes on along the minus strand of JAMZAV010006955.1, from coordinate 24,043 downwards.
TAGATTTAGATTAAGCATGTTATGTATAAATAATAAGGTTTGGTATTTATGAATAAGTAGGAGTGGTAGTACCATTTTGTTTTTGCTGTACATGTGCACCGATGTATATCCATTGTGTAAGAAAAGATGTTGCGAATAGAACGGATTTTGAATAATAGTCAATCGGTTGATAGTGGATTTGCATGACTACGATCAAATAAGAAAGATGTCTGTGTATACGAGTATTGGACTGACTTGAGGACAGATACATTAAAAAGTATTGAGATGCGTTTCGCTTTCAAGTTTCAAGATACCCGTAATGGGAGAGATCTTCTTGGCCAAGGCTCGTTCCACGACAGGCTTTTATCTAATATTACCCCCGGGTACTGATTGAGGTGACCTTAGAATTGGTGTATGTTTTAATAGTTTGTTGGATAGCGTGATCGTTCTGAGGAGGTTGCGCGAGTTGAAGATTATGTAGTTGGTCTTCATTATGTTGAGGAAGAGTTATTTATGCGTAGCCATTCTGTAAATATTTCTAGGTCATCTTGCATCGTGATAGCTAGGTCTTCTAGGCTTTGAGAGAAATAAAATAGATTTGTGTAATAATCTGCAAATGATTGTAATAGGCCAGGGTTGCCACTTTCAAGGATGTTATCCTTTTACAAAGATTTTTTAAGGTGTCTCAAGGATTCTAGGATTTTTGTTGGTAAAATCTCAGGATTTCCTATACCATAGTTAAAAATACATGGAATTAATACATTATTTTTAATACAGCCTAAAAAGTGATCAACGGTATAAAAACATCAGTAGCACTGGGTAATAGTAATAATAAACCCAGTGAGTATAGTAGTAGTAACGGTGGAAAAACTAAAACATTGATACAAACAAATTCTAAAAAAAATCTGATTCCAAGGCCCATGCTCGCATGTTATGTTAGTTAAATTCTCAAAAATCAATCTGGCATAACGTATTATAGTAAGGAATCCTGAAAATTTCTATAATTCCTTCAAGTAATGCTACGCAAAATACTAAATAGCTATTTTCAAGGATTTCTCAGGATTTATAAAGTAGGCCCTACCTCTCAAGGATATAAAAATAATTATTTGGTGGCAACCCTGTAATAGGCCCTTTATTCTCGCCCGGCTAAGCTTTTACTAGGAAGCTTCGCAAACGCTTTTTCAGGCGCGTTGTTGGATGAGCGTAATTGTTTAAAAACGAAAAAAAGCGTAAAATTGCGATTTTTATAAGAAACAATAATTATTCGATTACGCTAAATTTCACGCAAATATATTAATTTATAAAATTAAGGTTCTGTGAAAAAATTATAACAATAGGATTAAGCATGTAGGTGTTATAAGTCGAAGAAAAGGTTCTGTGAAAAAATTAAAAAAATCGTAAAATTGCAATTATCATGACTCACGAGAAATATTTTTTGATTGCGCTCAAATTTCACACGAATATATTTGGATGTGCGAAGCGAAGATTCCATTTCACTACACTGGAGAGAAAAAAATCCGGAATGTTTTTTTTTTCTGTATTATTGTGTGTCTGTTAGCACGATTCCGGCTAAACCGATACTCCAATTGCGATGAAATTTTATGGAGGCCTTCGAAATCTCTGAACCAAGAGCTGACACGTTTTTGAGCGCAATCGAAAAATTATTTCTCATGAAAATCGAAATTTTACGTTTTTTTTTCTTTTTTAAAACAATTCTTTGATTTGTAACCCCTACATGTTTTATCCTATTGTAACTGATTTTTATCACAGAACCTTAATTTTTTGAATTAATATATTAGTAAAAAATTTGTGTGCAATCGAATAATTTTTTTTTAAGAACTTTCAAATTACATTTTTTTTTTTTTTTAAAATTTTTTGAAAAATTTAAAAAAAATTTAAAAATTCCCAATTTAAATTTTTTTAATTTTTTTAAATTTTAATTTTTTAAAAAAAAATCTTCAATTTAGAAAATGATTTTTTCACAGAAAAAACAGAAAACCGCATAACACATGGCAGCTCAATGCACCCAATTTAAACGCTCACCAAAAAACGGGGCGGACTTAAGCGTTTTCCTAGAAATTGGATGAGCGTAGCGGCGAAGCGAAGATTCCTTTTTCACTACACTGGGAAAAAAATCCGGAATTTTTTTTTTTTTCTTTCTTTTTTTCTTTTTTTCTTTCTGTTTTTTTGGTGTCTTTTAAAAAAAACACAAACCCGGGGTTTAAACCGATACTCCGATTGCGATAAAATTTTCTGGGGGGGCCTTCGAAATCTCTGAACTTAAAAACCCCACGTTTTTGGGGGCAATCGGGAAATTTTTTCTCATAAAAAACGAAATTTTTTACGATTTTTTCGATTTTTAAAACTTTCTTCGACTTATAACCCTCCATGTTTTTAACCGTTTGTAATTTTTTTTCACAAAACCCTTAAATTTTATGAATTAAATTTTCCGTGCAAAATTTTTGAGCGTAATCAAAAAATTATTTTTTTCCCATAAAAAATCGTTTTTTTTTTTTAAAAAACTTTTTTTTTTTAAAAAAAATTTCTTTGACTTTTAACACCTTTAGTTTTATCCTATTGTAAAAATTTTTTTCACAAAAACCTTTTTTTAATAAATTTATATATTTGTGAAAAATTTTTTGTGCGAAATCAAATAAAAATTTTTCTTAGGGAAAATTTCAATTTTCGTTTTTTTTTCCTTTTTTTTAAATTAAAATTTAAAAAAAAAAATTTAAAAATTTAAATTTAATTTTTTCTTTTAATTTAAATTTTAAATTTTTTTAAAAAAATCTCTAACTAAGTAATGATTTTTTCACAGAACAACAAAAAAATCCGCATAACACATGGCGGGCTCTGCACCAATTACGCTACCCAAAACAACGCGGCGGGATTTAAAGGGCTTTTTCCCTAGTTTAAAAATATAAGGTTCTGTGAAAAAATCTTTAAAACAATGGGAAAAAGGCAGGGTAGGTGTTTAAATCGAGGAATTTTTTAAAATCAAAAAATAATCGAAAAATTGCGATTTTCAAAAAAGAAAAAAAAACCCCCCCCGCCCTTTTTTTTTCCAAAAAAAAAAAAATTTTTTCAAACAAATTTATAAACATTCAAAAATTTAAGGTTCTGTGAAAATATCTTTCCCTTTTGGGATATATAAATGGGGGGGTTTTAAAAAGTTTTTTTTTTTAATGGGGAAAAAAATCTTTTAAAATTGCGATTTCCATAAAAAATTTTTTTTTTCGATTGCGCTAAAAATGTGTCATTTTCTAAGTTCAGAGATTTGGAAGGTCCCAAAAAAATTCCATCGAAATTGGGAGTATCAGTGGGGCCCCGGGAACCCGTGCAAGACAAAAAAAAATAAAAAAAAAAGAATAAAAACTTTCCAGATTTTTTTCCCTCCAGTGTAGTAAAATGGAATCTTCGCATCGCTCGCAAACGCTCCCCTTACGCTCACCCAAAAAAATAAAAAAAGGGCCCAAAAGTAAAGAAGCCTGAGTTACACCACAATTAATTTTCTCTGCGGCCCTTTTTAAACTTTGCCTACCGTTAAAAATTTGGTTTTTCTATTTTGGGGAGGTAGTTTCCCAAACCCAGAAGTGTTTTTTCACATTCAATTTTATGACGGAGAAATTTTTGGTCGTCCGTTATTGAATGCTTTGGCAGATCAAAAAAATAACCCACTTGCAGGGTTTCCCCTTTTTGATAGAGACGGAGAATATTAGGGGTCGTCCGTTTTTGGGAATGCTTTGGCGGGATAAAACAAAAAAACCCACTTCCCTTGGTTCCCTTTGATAATGACGGAAAATATTAGGCCCTTTCCGTTTTGAATCTTTGTGCAGATAAACAAAAAAACCCCACTTTGCATTTTTCCTTTTGGATAGAGGGGACGGAAAATTTTGGTCGTCCGATTAAAGTTTTGTGCAGATCAAAAAAATAACCCACTTGGGGGGTTTTTCCCCTTTTTTCCAAGGGTCGGTCTTGGCTGGAGACTTTTTCTTTCCATCACGATTTTTTCAAAAAACAGAAATATATCTTTTCCCCGCTCGGGGGCTGGTGCTATGTTGTGGGGCGACGAGGGGTTTAAAGGGCTTTGGGGAGGTGTATTTTTTGGAAATTTTTTGCCCTTTGGGGAAGTTTAAATGCCAGCAATGTTAATTTTTTGGAAATTCTTTACTTTTTTTTGTGCATTTACAAAACATTCATTTTCCGTTTATTTATTGCGTTTTTCAATTTGGATGATATTGGGTGTGAAGTGTAAGATGAGATAACAAGAATTTGGTAATAAATTGGGGGGAATGAAAAAGGGAAAGGGGAATTTTAGTACTCAATCAGGGGTTCCTTTCCGCTTGATGTAGTTGCTCCGATCCCAGGGAATCTGAGTCATAGTCACAAAAAACCTTTACGTTACGTCCCCTTTTTAAACCAATCCCGTAATTTGCAACTGCCAATGATTTTCGGAATAAATTTAAACACCCATGAGGAAAATAAAAACTTTTTTCTTCCCGCGGGGAGCCCGGGGAAAGATCACGGTTACCCGGGTCAAAAAATTTTTCGGGTATAAATCCCCAATAGATACTAAGCATCATACCAATTTAAAAAAAAAGCAAATTTTTTAAAAAATTTTGTCCCTTTTTGAAACTGTTTTACAAAAAACACTCAAACGCGCTTTAAAAAATGCGTTCAAAAATTACATCTTTGGTAATTTAGCATATTACTTTGACGTTTTTCCCAAATTTCCCCCAAAATTTCATAAACAAAAAGTAGAGAATTTACAGAAGAGGTAGCCGAGTACGGCAATTACGGTCAATGTTTTTTCACCAAAAACTCTTAAGGTCCCCAAAGGGGTCAATTAGTGGCCCAAGTTATATTTCTTTTGGGAAATTTTTTTTTGGGGACCTAGCAGTTCGGGTTAAATTTTTTGGTTTGGGCCCAATATTTTTTTTTGTTTTCCTTTTTAAATTCATAAATCCGGTAATATATTTTTCCAAATTTTTTTTTTTAGTTTTAGCGGGTTTATTCCCCTTGTGCTTGGCTATAGGGCCTTTGGGACCAAAAACAACCTGAAAAAAGATTTTGAGGGTTGTTCCAAACCCACCCCATTTTTATTTTATTTCCCCCCAGGAAAAATTTTTTTTACCCCCAACCAAATTTGGGATGTGTTTTCATTTCAGGTACCTTAATCTCCCCCCAATTATGATTGTACGTATTGATTGATTTGGGAATACCAACTAACTGGGGCCTGCCTAAATCACCAAAATTTTTTTAACGCTTTCAAGTTGGGTTTAAAATTTTTATGGAGGCCCGGGGTGACCCCTTTAAAAAAACCCAAAATCGGTATGTGCTTGATAAATTGCCAGTGTGTTGCACCTGCGGCTTTAAGCTGTTGATCTCCTCTCCCCCTTTGTTTTAAAATCTAGACGGGGTAAAACTAATTTTTAGGGAAATTGATTTTTTTTAACCCGGAACAGGGAATTTAACCTGCACATTAGGGGCCCACCCCAAGGTTTCCAAACCCAAAAAAAACCGTTTATTTTTTTTTGTGTTTTTTTTTTTGTAGAGCCCTCCGACGAAATTTTGTGGGAGAAAACTCTAGGGATACCGACTCATGTTTGGGACCACAGGGGCCCTTCTGGATCCAAAACATGGCGTGTGGGTCGAGTGAAAGACCTCAAAACGGAAAATTCCCCCTTTTGAAACTCTTTTTGGATGCAATACATCCCATCACTGGGAAATTTGAGGTGAATTTAGTGTCGAGTTTGGGGCCCTAAAATAAAACCCTGAATCTCCTAAGGAGATTAAGGAAACTTTACGCACTACTTTTTCCGACAACTATCTGCCTTGAGGATGACCTTTCGCTTTATTACCTCTAAAAAAAAATTTTTGAGAAAATTTTCAAAAGAAAAAGAATAACCCCCAAAGTCCCAATGAGCCCCCGTGGGGTCCACTAAAAAAAGAATATCCCTTTTGAGTTTGAATTGGGCCGCCGTGCGTCCCCCTAGAAATGAAAAACCCGAGAGTCAAATTAGCCCCCGGCGTCCACCGAAAATGAAGACCTTGAGGTCAATGAGCCGTGGATCCCTGAAAATAAAATACCCTGAAAGTCGAAAAAGAGCCGCCCTGCATCCACTAGACATGGGAAAAAATTTTTTCCCTGAGAGGCAAATTTAGCCCCGGGGGTCCACTAGGGAAAAGGGAAAACCCTGAGAGTCGAATGAGGGCCCCCCCCCGTTTCGTCCACTAAAAAAGAAAACCCCTTTGGGGTCGAACGAGCCGCCGTGCGTCCACTAAAAATGAATACCCCCGGAGTTTAATGAGCCGCCGTCCAAACCACGAGAAAAAGAATCCCTGAGAGTCGAATGAGGGCCCCCCCGTGCGTCCACTAGAAAAGAATACCCCGAGAGTCAAAAGAGCCGCCCGGGGGTCCCCCTAGAAAGGAATTTCCCCCAGAGTCGAAAGAAACCGCCCCGGGGTCCCCTAAAAATGAATACCCCGAGAGTCGAATGAGGGCCCCCATGGTCCCCTAAAAATGAAAAACCCGAGAGTCGAAAGATTTGCAGTACGTCCACTAAAATTTTTAACTCCCAAGTCTAATGAAACCCGGGCCCAAAAATCCATTTCACCATGAAAAATCCGAAAACTCATATCACAAAGAAACGCAAACACTTGGGGAATTCTCAATCCCAATCATCCTTGGGAAAATTCAAAACCCAAAAAATTCCGGGGGAAAAATTGTGGGCACGAATCAAAAGTGGCGGGGCCGGTAACAAAATCGCAAAAAATCTATTTCCCTTCATTCAGTTGGGAAAGGAAAAATTTCTACATCCCCAATAAACATGGCAGTCAATTTGACGTTTATGGGCATGTTTTAAGCGTTTTAAGCAACTGGTTTAAAACTACTTCCCATTCCCGGTTCAAAAACAATGGCTCTTACCCATGGAAAATGCTTTTTCCCCCATAGTAAAAAATCTAAACACTCACGGAAAAAACTCATGGGAAAAGGACTTGACGCCCCATTAAATTTAAGGGCCCCGGCAAAACCCTTCCCGATAAACAGGGAAGAAACAGCGATTTCTCAGAGTATTTCCAAAAACCACCAACTCAAAAAGTCCACTTACAAGAAACCTTCCCCAAAATCATTTTGGTTCTTTTGAACGGGGGAAAAAAACACCCCCCACCACAGTTAAGGGAAGTTATTCTAAAAAGCCCCCTGATTAACACAAGGCCAAGTGACATTAATAGCCCCGCTCTCATAAGTCTCTTTTTTAAGAACATTCCTCACATCTTTTTGGTTCTTTTTAACCTACTACCTTCCAAGTCATTATATTTTTGTCAACGGGAACCAAAGTTCCCAAACCACACGTAAGAGCCACCGATCTCGCAACTATTTACGTAAAAAACCTTCCAAAGTCATGTTGAATCTTTAGACGGGGAACCAAGCACCCACACCGTTCGTAGTGATACCAAAGAAACCGTTTTCAGAAGTCCCTTAAGTTTAAAACCAAAAACATATCACCCGAGATCACACTAAGCTAAAAGCTATCGTTCCCACAAGAATATTAAAAAAAGCCCAAGCGACCACACTAGAAATGCAGATGCCAAAACCTTCCTCTCCCAACACCTGTACAAAGAGGGCGCAAGTAAAAAATGGGCCCGTGCATCTAAAGTGAGATTTCCTCCTTGGTATTAAATAATGCTCAAGGCCACCTCCAATAAAACTTTAAAGCCACAAAAGCCAGACTCTTTGTCAAAGTTAAGTACTACGGTACTACCACAGAAAATGACATCATAGAGTCTGGCTAGTGCCGTATTCTCTGGATTGTAGGTCGCACATAATGTATGTATATTGTATACCAGTCAGTACGACGGTCATAAATACGAGTTTTGTACCTGTTATAAGTTCACTTGTTTTGTCACTTCTAAGGTGTCTGAGTGGGCCGACGAAACGTGGTTTTTACTCAGCCCTGTAGATCGTACTGAGACGGGAGTCTAAGCACTGCAAGGAGGCGGTGACTTGTAGATGGCGACTCGGCCGTACGGGGGTTGCCCGTCGCGCAGGCGTTCGTAGCATGTATCAACACCCCCACTCGACGGACGTCCTTCGCGCGGGTCGCTGGCTGCAAGCCCTATCTTCTCCCGCAGTGCTGCAAACCTGGGGCCCGGCAGCGGCTTTGTTAGTATGTCCGCACGCATGTCTTCCGTGGGGCAGTATTCCAGGCGGACGGTGCCTTGGTCTACGACGTCTCGGATATAGTGGTACCTGAGATCTATATGTTTCACTCGGTTGCCTATTTTCTCAGACGTGGCTAGCTTAATGCACCCCTGGTTGTCCTCGTGCAGTACCGTTGGGTCTTCCTGGGCGTGTCCTAGGTCGCTTAGGAGCTGTCGGAGCCATGTAGCCTCTTGGCAAGCTAGAGTGGTGGCCATGTACTCTGCTTCGGTTGAGGAGAGGGCTACGCAGTTTTGTTTTCTGCTCAACCAGGATATTGTATTGCTTCCTAGTTGAAATATGTAACCGCTCCTCGATTTTCTGTCCATTTGGTCACCTCCCCAGTCTGCGTCGGTGAATCCTGAGAGAACAGTGCCCCTGGAGCGCTGATCCTTAGTGGGAGTGCGGCGGTGCCTTTTGGGTAGCGTATCACTCTCTTTACCGCCATCCAGTCCATGGCCCTGGGATTTTCGAGTCTCCTACTCAGGATGCTTATGGCGGTGGCGATGTCTGGGCGTGTGACGTTTGCAAGGTACAGGAGTGCCCCCACTGCTTGTCGGTACTCTTTGTTATCGGGTATTAGGTTTTCCTCTCCGGTTTGGCTCAGGTAGCTGGCATCCATGGGTGTTGTGCTACACTTGGCACTTGCCATTCCGAACCGTTCGATAATGGTAAGTATCTTTCCGCGTTGGTGTAGCAGCATGTCCCCGTTTGCATCTCTGCCTATTTCAATCCCTAGGTAGTTGTTTGCCTCGCCTAGGTCTTTTGTGGCGAAAGAACTATTCAGGTCTACGTGAAGTTGGTCGAGCTCCTCTTCCGTGATTGCGCATACTAGCAGATCATCTACGTAAATGGTGACGTAGGTGTATGTTTGTCCGCTCTTTTTCACGTACAAACAAGCATCAGCTTTGCTTTGTGAGAACCCCAACTTGGTTATTGTATCGTGGGCTTTGGAATTCCAGGTCCTGGCCGATTGCTTTAGACCGTACAAGCTTTTATTGAGCTTGCACACCATGTCTTCTTGTCCTGGAATGACGAACCCTTCCGGCTGCTTCATGTATACTACCTCGGATAGGTCGCCGTTGAGGAATGCAGTCGACACATCCATGTGCCTTATTTTTAGGTCTGTAACAGTGGCTATTGCGAGTAGGGTTCTTATGGTGGCGTATTTGGCCACTGGGGCGAATGTCTCGTCGTAGTCTTCTCCGTACTTCTGAGAGAATCCTTTCGCGACTAACCTGGCTTTGAAGCGTTCTATGTTTCCGCTTGCATTTTCTTTGGCGTTGGCCATGAGAGATTCATATTCCTCGTTTGCCGCTTTTGTCCACTCTTCCTTCAGGTCTCCCTTCATTTGAGTCATTTCTCTCCAACTTCCTGGTTCGACGACATCTTCTCTGGCTAGGTACGATAGTCTCTTGGGAGGAATCCCTTTGTTAGGTCTTGAGGATTTTCTGCTGTCTTCGGAGGCCGGTTCGGCTGTCTCTTGATCATTGTCGCTGAGGTTGTCTGCGTATTCGGCGGCGGCTTCCTGGTTCTTTGTGAGATTGAGGTTACCCGAGTCTACGTTCGCTGCTTCTTCCCATTCCGGTCTTTTGCTGATAACTTCGAAGCTGTCTTTCGTCCTGGTTTCTGTGAATGTGACGGTTCTGCTGACGATGATTTTCCCGGTAGCTGTGTTTAGTACACGGTATCCCTTGGCTTCTTCGCTGTATCCAACGAGAGTTCCTTCTTTGGCTCGGGGGTCTAGCTTCGTCCTCTTCTCCTTGGGGATATGGCTGTAGACTTTGCTTCCAAAAACTCGGATGTGGGAGACGTTCGGTTTGCTGCCGAACCACAGTTCATACGGAGTTTTCTCAACCGATTTGCTGGGCAAGCGGTTTTGTAGGTAGTTGGCGGTGACTCTACTGCTTCTCCCCAGTACTTTGTTGGGAGGGACGCGTCGAGTAGCATGCATCTTGCCATTTCTGTAAGGGAGCGGTTCTTCCTTTCGGCTACTCCGTTTTGTTGGGGAAAGTACGGTACAGAGAGTTGCAGTTCGATGCCTTCCTCGTCCAGGAACGATTTGACGGCTGCATTTTTGTATTCTCTCCCGTTGTCGCACCTAATCTTCTTAATTTTAGTGTTGAAGATGTTGTTGACTCTTGCCGAGTAAACTTTCAGCTTGTCCAAAACTTCGTCTTTAATCCTCAGTAGGTAGACCGTGCAGTATCTGGAGTAGTCGTCAGTCAGTGTCATGATGTAGGCCTACCTCTTTCCGCCAGGGATTTCGGTATTCATCGGTCCGCACAGGTCAGAATGGACCAATCTGAGAGGTTTATCTGCCCGTTTCTCGCTTTTCTTTGGGAGAGGCTTTTTGGTTAGCTTACCCTTCACGCATGTAATGCACTTTTCTCGCGTATCGCAGTCACCGAGTGTCATACCAGTTGCTAGATTTTCTTTCTTCAGTCTTCTGACGGCGTCGGGGTTTCGGTGTCCCATGCGTCTGTGCCATAGGTGGATGCAGTTCTCATGATTTTCCTCTTGGATAGCAGACTTTGCGCGTTGCCTCGTTTCGTCACTGTCTAGCCAGACTTCGAAGAGTTGCCTTTTCCGGAGGCCTATGGCTAGGGTTTCTCCGGTTTTTGAGACCGTGCACTGATTGCTGTCGAATTTTACTGAGAACCCAAGCTTGGTTAGTGTGGGCACCGATATCAGGCTGCCGTCGAGGCTGGGGATGTACAGCACGCTTTTGAGCAGCACGTTCACGGGTCTCCTGGGTGACGGACCCACCTTGCATTTCAGGAAGCCCTCCCCCACTCCCTCGGACTGCATGGAGCTCCCGTTTGCGAGTGAGACGGTGCACGACTTCTCGTCGCATCTTGAAAAAAATGCCCTGTCATTATCATGTGGCATGTTGCTCCCGAGTCAATGAACCATGTGGTTGTTTTCTTGACTTCCTCCGCCTTGAAACATACGTAGCGCGGTTCTTCATCGTCGCTTGATCCGGCCTCGCTTCTTATGGCGCTCTTGACTTTCTCCCTGTTGAACTTTGTTTCTCTCTTGAGGGTCCGGCAGTCCTTCTTTAGGTGACCGGGTTTGTTGCAGTGAAAGCACTTCATTCTTTCCACTGTCCCGTATTGAGGTCCGGTTATTAATACAGCTTCATTGTATTCGACTCCCGATTCTGTTTCCGTTCTTCGGTTAAACTCGTCCTTGAGCTTGCCGATAACGAATTCGAGTGTTATGTCACCCTCGGGTCTAGCCTCAAGTGCTGTGATTAGCATGCCATAGTTCTCTGGCAGGCAACACAACAGAAGGGCTGCGACGTGGTTTTCCTTGAGCTCTTCACCCAGTCCCCTGAGCTCATTCTCAAGTGTTCTGTTGATGTGCTCATCCATACTTTGCTCGCTTTTGAGCCTGAGGCTGTACAGTTTCCTGAGGAGATACAACTTTGAGGTTAAGTTAGACCTTTCGTGCACCTTTCTCAGGGCCAACCACACTGATCGGGCGGACGTTTCATTCCGCACGTGGATCAGCTGGTCGTCCTCGAGAAGTAGGCAGATTGTGGCCCTGGCACGTTGGTCTTTCTTTTTCCATGCTGGATTAGGCTGTGATGGCGTATCTTCCTCAACTGTGTCCCAGAGGTCATCCTTGCTCAACAGCATTTCTATTTTGAACTTCCACAGCTGGTAATTCTTGTTGTTGAGTTTTTGTATGGAGACTTTCCCGTCCGCGGACGACATGGCTAGGCCTTGGGGCTAGGCCTAGGCTAGGCTATAGTTTAGGTTGGTCGCTCACCTGCTTAGGCGCCGACTCTGCTGCGGGATTAGCAGGGTTTTCGCCGAACTGTCCTGGGTGAATGACTTTTACACTTTACCTACAGATTTAACTATGAACTAGGCCCATAACCTGTTATAAGTTCACTATGGTGTCTGAGTGGGCCGACGAAACGTGGTTTTTACTCAGCCCTGTATATCGTACTGAGACGGGAGTCTAAGCACTGCAAGAAGGCGGTGACTTGTAGTTGGCGACTCGGCCGTACGGCGGGTTGCCCGTCGCGCAGGCGTTCGTAGCATGTAATCCAACAGTACCGTTTTACAAAAAAATTCGTACACCAACTGTTATTTTCAGAAAACTATTTTAGCTATAGTCAAGGAATAGGATAGCTAAAGGTGTTTAGAAACTGTCCAGAAAACCGATTCTCAATATTTAATTTTGAACTAGTCTTGTACGGTATATTACACTTTTGTCCAAAAATCTAAATATAATTTCGAAAAGTGAGGTTATGTCCCGCCTAAAAAAAATTAACAATTTTTTTTCTGTTATTTTAAAGGCCTTCTTTAATTCAGCAAACTTTTCAGACATGTTTCTTCGACTTTCAAATTATCGGCCAGAGGTGGTACAATAGCCTTAAAAACCCATTATATTTTGATTGTATACCAATATAATTATCAAACTTAAATGCAAATGTTCCCGGGTATTCAACACATGACTCGCTCACTCGTCTAGCAACGACATTGGCGTTTTCTAGTCTAGTTGGCTAAAGCGCCCTTATACCCGAAATGTGGGAGACTTGAGTTCAATCCCCTGGTCGGGAAAGATTTTGTAATTTCTGGATTGTATTTTAAAAATTATTAAACATGTTTTGAAATGCATATAACTCAGTATAGTCTATCACCCCAACTACAATAATTTGTAAAAAAAAAATTGGCAGCCAAGCTCACCTTCGAAAGTCTTCGGCTGTGAATGCTGTGAGATATAGAAGTTGAGCCAAGCATTTCATTCTTTCTCCCTAGTTTCGCATCGAAAAGAAGTAAGATCATTTCGCCTGTTGACGAGCGCCAAGCCAACCATTTTCGTGGTAAAAAAAGTAAAAATTTTAAACTCAAAATCATAAAAAAAATTACTTTACCATTGAATTTGGTTCATTACGAGAACTCTAAAAAGTCAATGGCCAAGTATTTTTTTTTATGATTTTTAGTTTAAAATTTTAAAAAATTTTACCACAAAAATGGTTGGCTTAACTTCTTTATCTCAGAGTCGAAGACTTTTGAAGGAGAGCTTGGCTGCCGTTTTTTTTCTTTTACAAATTTTTGTATTTGGGGGGGGGGGGGATACCACATATTTTTTGTTTCATATCAAGGCGTGAAATACGTGAAAAGGTCAAGGAGGTGGATACGTGCCTTTAAAAAAGATTCCCTAGAAACAAAAGCTACCATCTTTTGTTTTTGTTTACAATCTGTAGTTGGCAATATACAATGCTTTTTATTAAATTTGCTATGGTTAATGTCGTCTTGGGTTTTTGTGTGAATGATTTGTTGACTGGACTACGTATAACACATTGATCATTAATTTTAATCAGCAATTAAAATATTCAAATTGTTTTAAATATGACCTAACGTTTTTCCCAAAGTTAAGGGGGTAGGGAACAGTGGTGATGAAATATCGCTTGCCTCCCGGCGAATTATTATTTTTCATATTATTATGTACCATCGTGCCAAATTTCATGCTGATAACTCATTAGGTGCCTTCATGGTGAATTCTGGAAATCAAGGTAAAAATAATATAAACTATTAGGGATGGGGGTTGAAAAAATGTGGTTTAGGAAATGAGAATAATCCGATTGGGTTAAAACACATTTAAACATAATTTTAATAACAATTTGGATAAAAATTCAATTTTAGGTTAGAGCTATGAATTATTCCAAGTTTAGGGGGTGTTGGGGGTGGAATATCGCTTGCCTCTCGGCGGATTATTTTTCATATTATTATGTACCTTCAAGCCAAATTTCATGATGATAACTCAGTAGGTGCCTTCGTGGTGAATGCTGGAAATCAAGGTAAAAATAATATAAACTATTAGGGATGGGGGTTGACCAAATGTGGTTTATATAATGAGAATAGGCTTATTGGGTTAAAATACATTAAAACATAATTTTAATAAATTCAATAATAAATTAAAATTAAAATTCAATAAATAAAAATTATGTAAAAATTCAAATTTTGGGTTAGAGCTATGAATGATTCCAATTTTAGGGGATGATTTAGGGGGTGTTGGAGGTGGAATATCGCTTGACTCTCGGCGGATTATTAATTCTGATATTTTTATCTACCCCCATGCCAAATTTCGCGCATGGAGCCCATGTGTTAGATATTTATTAATGGTTTTGAATTTAAATGGTTTTGGTTTTGGTTTTGAAAGCAAAAGTATAATATGAGTCTGAGGTACATCTAAGTGTGGTCCAAGTTTCATAGTTTTAAGATGTACCGTTTTGTCTGTAGGCTCTTATTCCTCTCCCGTCAGAATCAGCCAACCAACCAGCCACCCAGCCGGAAGGTTTTCTACTATGTTGAGGCACTTTTTTAACACAGAACGCGTTATCGGATCGGGATGATTATTTTTTGGTAGGTCATGGACCACATCAGGTCATATAACGAGTTTCAATATTGTAAATCTTTCGGGACGGCGTGTGCAGATAGCTGAAAACCCCCCAACTCGGGTAGGAGTATACAGGTCGAGCTAGTCGTTAAGCAGTCGCGTGCGCTTGGCTTCGGGCGAACGACAATCTGTGATCTGTGACAATACTATGGAAAACATAGACAGTACGAAATACGTGTAAAGATTGCAAGGTTTACTCAATCTCCGAGTGGAATTTGGGGGTACTTTGAGCGTATTCGATACACCTTGGGCACTGCATTTTCACAGCTTGACAAATAACAAACAAAAAGTATTTTTTCAAAAACAAAACCACTGATGTTAAAAATAATACCTATACATTAATTAGCAGCCTATTTTTAAATAGATTATTTCTTGTCGGTTTAAATCACAATGTATCTAGCTGATTTTGTTAGTAGTTCTCAGTTAACTCGTACTGGATGTCTGTTGAAAATTTCAGCGCAATCTGTTCAGCGATTCGGCAAAATTTCGACGAACACACACACAGAATCAAAGAATAAGTGCCATTTGAGTTGAATTGTATCCCAGCCGCTCCACTCACTCGTCTAATCAGAGAAATTTTTCATAACATCACTTATGTTTTTAAATCAACTCGCGATACATATGCCATAAAGAGACAATTGGTAGTACCTACTTGGCCAAGCTTATGTAGGGAAATGAATTTGAAATGTGGAAATGTTGTCAGAAATATCCCAAAATTTCAATTGTTTGGATGAAAATTAGATGTAAGAAATGGTTGAGAATGTGAGAGAAATTCGCTGGATTTAGTGATCAATTGATTTTAAATGGACATTTAAACATTGTCAAAAACGTTGGCCCGAGCTCATCCAACTGTCCTGATTTTGTGGAGAAGAACTAATCATTTACATTGAAAAACATTGTTGAAATGATATTTTTTGAAACCCAACTGTTTTTTTTCATCTTCCCATGCATACAATGTATTTGAGTATTTTGAAAATACAAAGGTACATCTAATTTAATTGAGTATTATGAAATAAAAGAAAACAAATTTGAACACAGATTTAAAAAAACAAAATAACAAAAGTATTTAAAATACATGTGTTTTCAATACTGTCTCACTGAGGATTCGAATCTGTTTCACTGCAAATTTATAAAATGAAAGTGTGGTTACAAAAAAGCCATAGTTTAAATTGATAAATAATATTGTGGTTGATGGCAACGGCTTTTCTGTTTCATGTAAATGTACGTCTTATTGGTGATGGCCGAAAGACAACTGTGGCTATGTCACCCCTTCAGTCTTAGTTTTCAATGTTGTAGAAAAGTGTTGCTTACTACAACTTCCTTAAGAAATAGATTTTTGAATAAGGTTATACATGTTTTTGGGGTTTCTGGAGCCATCATATTTTATACCATCCTATTTTAGGGTTTAACAAAAATTTTTGAAATGTTTTTGGAAGAATCTGGGGGTTTAAACCAAAAATATATCTTTGGTATGTCGACATATGATATGAAATTCAGTGAAGGTGATGAAAAAATATTTGTTGTTCCTCCCATTAAAGGATCTCGACCTTTTTTATTCAACGATCACAGTATCACATAATTGGCGGCCCAATCATTAAAGAAAATATAAATATAAAAATATAATTTATGACTTTATGTGAGAAATAATTGGACTATGAAAATAATAAAGAAATGCCCAACATTAAATTGTTCCCCGTTGGGCTCGGGTAGAATTGGCCCATAGCATTGCATCTAAAAATGCCTGGTAAAAGGTTGGGGAAAAAAACGGCAACCCCCAAACTTATCTTACTTCTACAGGACACAAAGTGGGGTGCTGGTTTCTCTGTGTCAAAGTCTACAATGCAAAGGGATGTATGCCGTATATCGGATCACCCCATCTAAGTTTCTTTATTTTGTTGTATACAGTATATTCTATGTGTTTCAATTTGGTCAGCTTCCACCCCCTTGAAGTAAGCATTTGAAATTCTACTCCAACACTCAATTTCATGTCATGGTATGTTTTGAGTATTTCATGTATTTTTTTTTTTCTAGGTGTAAACCTCGAAGAATGAACTTGTTACGAGAAAAAACTCTCCAGCACACAATCTAAAGAAGTAGAAGAAAGCAAGTGGTGATATTTCATGAGTGATTGATTGGTCTGTATGAGATGAATAAAATACTAATTTGACAAGGCATTGTCACAAAAAAACGGTAATGTAATTTTTGCTAGGCCTATGTTGATAATTAATTGGTGGTGTTTCCAATGTTTCAGATAATAATATGTATTTTATTTTAACTAAGTAAGTGTAGATCTTTGCAAAATGTTGAAAAGTTGCATTTTTACAATGCTGTAAAATGTAAATTAAGCATTCTGGTAATGACAGAAGAATCTTGGTTTATAAGGAATGATTTAAAGAAATTACTTGGGCAGGCATCTGAAAGAAAAATCCCGTTAACTGTAACCAAGACATGCCACGATCAAGTACGTCACAGTTGCTTTTAGGGTAATAAAAATTGAGTTATACCCCTTTTTTGTAGGGAATTTAATAAGGAATATTTTTACTATTGGAATGTTTGTCTATTTTCCACCTTTTGTGATATACGTTGACACACTTTTAACAGACATTTTCCAAGATGGCTCTGCAGATTTTTTTTCCGAGACCCGATTTGAAACTCTCCCCCCCGGGCCCGGGCCCCGGGACGGGCCCCGGCTCAACCCAGCCTGTAGATTAAATCCTGGCGCGGACCAAAATTTAAACCCCGAAACCCCGGCGCTTTTGAAGACTATAAAAGTTACGTGGATTTTCTGACTCGGCGGAAGGCCTGACCAGCCTTGTTTTAGCCCCCATGCACAAAGTTTTAAACCGGCGCAAAGTTGCGTCTCATTAAAAATGGGGGACTTGGGCAAATCATAGGGCTATAAAAACTGTACGTACAAAGATAGTTGCGTTTAGCAGACTTGCAGCCGCAAGTCGCTAGATGTGACGGTAAAGTTGCGGCTATTCTGGATGTGACACAAAAGTTAATCCTTTTTTGTATTTAAAAATTTAATATTTTAACTAAAATTTTTGTGCCAACATACAGTATAAAGCAGACAAGAAACGTGAAATATTGAGTGTTTAATTTTAATTTTTATAAAAAGGGAAATGAAATTTGAACCCTCAACCCTTCGAATAGAAATGCCTCTCGTTCACCATGCACTACTTCAAAGTAGGCGATAAAAATGGCAAGTTTTGACCACTACACACGTTGCAGGATGTCCAAAACATAAAATTAAATAAAAGTTTGCTGTTTGCTATCTAGAATGCTCTTTAGTACTAGAATTTAAATTTATTTGGGACTGGTTTTTGCTTGCTTTCGTTTCATTGATCTCGAACGTATCGCCGAGAGACAATTCCGCTTCTTTACAATTTGGTCGCAACTTAAGACACAAGTCTTTGTGGGATGAGGGGTTAGACCACAGATTGTATTTATGATAGTATTTCTTAGTTTACTAGTTAGTAGCCTATTACGTAATATATTGGGCAATGTAAGCCAAGGCCATTTTCATGTTTACGTAACAAATTGGAATGTTTATGAGCTGTTGTATTGATATTGATAGGAAAATTTCGACCGAAGCCGGAAGCCGAAAATAATAAAAAAGCGGGCCGCCCAAGTCGGACTGTCGGCCAAAATTTCCGGGCCCAATAGCTGAGAGTGCCTTAGCTACGAAAACCGGTTTTTCCCCAGCGATGTTGGAATCCCTAGAGTAGCTCGTGAATATTGAATTTGGGGGGGGGGGGGGAGATGGGTGTTCAGTGAAAGGGGGAAAGCAATAGAATGTACAATTAAATGTGGCGTGTTCTGAACTGCATTAATGTATTCCCCAAATTCCATATCATTTTGTAATAGTTACTATCGCTAATTATATATTTCCATATTATGTTGTTATATAGTGGCATGTACGGTTTGCGCAAAATGGCTCGCGGGGTAATTGCCATTATTGAATCGAACAATAAATTACGATTTTATGTACCCAACCCGCTATTCCGCAACTGATTTAGTGGGTCTGAGACTTCTAATAAAGAGGAACCAAAAAATTTCAATTTAGTGCTCTAAGTGCCCCTTTAAATACTGAGCTAAAGCAATCGAGTAAAAGAAGTAATTTACTTTTTGAGTAATTGATTTACTACTGTAAAAATTACTTTTATTTTAATGTAAACTGTAACCGAATCACTTTTTTAAGTAATATAACTTACTTTTAGTTTTCAATTAAATAAATAAAATAAATTTGTGTTGTACACTCAGTTGTAATGGTTAGCGATCTTTCAGCCTAGTTTATAACTTCCCGCTCAAGAGAAATTTCGAATAAAAACAACAAACAATAATATTCAACAAGACACACAACCAACACCTACCCTTGAGTGTCTAAAGCCACTGGATGGTTCTCTCCTCTCCCCCTCACTGGGTCTCTCGGTCACTCTCACGTTGTGTAACAATACAACACTAAATCCACAATATAGGTCCTGAAGTTAAACAAATATCATGATTATTTATCCAATTGTACGTGTGTATGGAGCATATTGTTTGTTTCATTGTTCTTTAATTTAGCTTGCTTCACAGCGCCAGGGGGCGCTACATAATATGTTCATGGTTTACAATTTCAGGTTACAAGAAAATTACCTACATTAAAGACTAATAACAACATCTCCCTTCTTCCTAAATGTTCAAGTTTTGCACACTGTCTTGTATGTAATCTCATCTACAAAATAAGACACGTCAATTAAACAGATTTTACCACAAACACATAATTGCTTACAAAAAGATAATAGCCTATGAGCAATGTTTTCAGATTAATAATGTTTTTTCAAACGATTTAAGTAGCCTATAACCCATGTTTTATTATCATGTTACAAATTGAACAATAATGATTGACAATAGATTAAGAATTTATCTTACATCTACCTAGTAGTCATCCAACGAGGCTTGGATATCAAACGTCCATGTTTTGATCTGACTTCACGTGTGGTTAGATTAGTTTGAGATGAGCAACAGATGGTGTTGGTGATGCTGCACAGATGAGTTTCTCCAAATTTTTTCTAAGGGCTTTTTCTATTACTGGTTCAACCCAATCACAATTAGGTCTATGTTGCCATCACCTTGTCCTACACTTCCGACTGATTAAAGTTAAACTGCGTACGATTTCTGCGATAGACCTTACCTTCAGTGTTCACTATCTCATAGATCGGGCAATTCAACTCTCCCTAATCACCTTGGCCGTAACCCATTCATTACCCTTTCCCTCATTCGGATCAATCTTCCATTTTTAATCTGTTTTAAACTGTCTTAGCCGTTCTGATCATAATAAATCCTTTGAAAGTACATTTTTTTCATTGCTAGCTTTTCCTTTACATTATCGATTAAATTGTGGTTTAACAAATCTGTACTTGACGGATACCTTGTTTTTTAATCTAAACGACCCATTAGCCGTTGTGCTGGCGAGCCTAAGGCTCCTTTGCCGTGTTTCTGTTGTTAAGCAATCTAATGTGGATCACTTCCATCACAAAAAGGATTTTTAAGTATTCTCTTTACTGTTTGTAGCAGCACGTTCAGAACACCGTTTGATTGAGCATACAGAGGGGAACTGGTTACATGTTTTGAAATCCAAATCTGAGCAATTTCCTGAATTCTAAACTAGAATACTGTGGGCCATTGTCTGTAGACAAGGAGTACCCGGAATCCATGTCGCGTAAAAATCGCTTTCAGTTTTCAATTACTGTAGAGCTTTTGTATCAGAGATTGAGCTATTTCTATGTTAATTTTAATGGTAATCGACAACTAATACATACTTTTTTTTGTTTGAAATTCAAACAAATCGATCCAACCTTTTGCCGATGGATGGTCTGGCAACTCATGGGTAACAAAGGTTTTGCTTTTACATTATTGTTACGATATTATTTTTGACATATATGAACATTGTTGACAGGTTTCAATATCCTTTGACATATTCGGCCAGAAACAATGCATCCTAGCACGTTCTTTACATCTTTCCTATCCCGACAGCCATCATGTATGACTTGGAGCATTTCTTTTCTCATAGTACTCTGGTTACTATGATGAGGTCATTTTTAAAACAATAATCCCTGTTCTTCACAATCTTTTCCCTATCGGTTCCAGTATGGCTTAAGACACGCTTTTCTACTTCATCGATTTTAGTAGGCCATCCTTCTAAATACAATTGTTTAAGTTTAGATAACACATCATCGTGTTCTGTTTCCCTTTAAGTTCATTTGAAAATTTATCTGGTGAACTGAGACATTACTAAGAACATAGGCTTCACTTGATACTGAACCTCTTTGTTCTAACTTCATCTACATCTGTATCATTAAGGAAATGCTCGAGACAATGCATCACTACATGCATTTCTTTGCTGGTTTGTAACTAACATTTAAATCATACCTTTTGAATTCGCAACATCATATCGTTGCAGACGCATGGGAACTTCAGATACAAGGTTTTATTTAAAACAATATTTCCAATTGCTTAGGTCAGTTTTTCTAAATTCACGAGAGCTCTCTACCGTAACATACTGGTGAAACCTTTCACAACCGAATACATAGCATTAACTCCTTACCCCCCCCCCTTCCAAAAAATTTAATTTGCCCAACGGCGTTGTGTCGTCAATGCTTTTTGGATGCAAATGCTAATCGTCACGATTGTTCTGCATAAGTACAGCCCCTACCCCATTCTGATAAGAGGTCTACTGATAAGTTAGTGTTGATTGTCAATCAATAACTAGTCAGGAGCCTTACAACCATATTCCTTTAACTTTCTGATAGATTTCTTCATATGTTGCGTTCCAAGTCAAATCTACATCTTTTTCTTCCTAGTCAACTGACGCAGAGGTGCTATTGTGTTTGATATCCTCCACAAACTTAGCTAGGTAATTAACCATACCAATAAATCTCTCTAAATCCTTCTTACATGTAGGACTGGGCATCTCCCAACAGACCTTGACTTTATTTTCATCGATTTTTAAAAACCTCCGAGTCGATTTCATGACCTAACGTAAGGCACGCTTCTAGCCCATTTTACTTCTCCCTGTTTAACCTTTAACCCTTTTGCACGAAACCTTGTCTAATTACACGTCTGAGTCGTCATCAATGTCCTGCTTTGTACGTCCCCAGACTAGAAAACTCATCGATATAATCTCGACAACCTTCTATTCTATCCCTTAATATTTTCCTTAACTATAACGAATGACATGCCTCAGGGCACAACAAATACCATATGTACCTCCTTAAAGGCATCCCGCCTTGTGGACTGTTTAAACGTACTAACCTACTGCTTTCGTGATCCAGCTTTATCATCCAAAATCCTGAATTGGCCTCGAGTACAGAAAAATACTTTGCTCCATTTAATTTAGTCGATACCTCTTCATCGTGGGAAGTTTGATATGTGCCGCTTGATAACTTTGTTTAAATCCCTTGGATCTAAACAAACTCTAAGTGATTTATCTTTTTACTTATATCAGAACCAATTGGGTTGACCCCATTCTGTTGGGTTCACTGGATTTTCTCAATAACTTCTAAAACTCTCCATAACGTTCCGTTCCTTAGCTGAGCTTGTCACGTAACATTACAGGTACTTTCCGGTGCATGTACCCTGGTGTTGCATTTTCCTTTAAATGTATGCGAAATTCACCCTTCAAGCACCCTAACCCTTCGAATACACATCCTGGTATTCTGACATATTTGTACACTAGCTTCTTCACTTAGGTTTAGACCTACAGAATCTACTTTGATCAGCAAAAGATCTTACAAGCCTTTAGACTACAATGGCACAACTTGTTTTGTCTACCAATCATAAACTTTAAATGAATTTCCTTGCCTTTGTAATTGACATGGAATAGTACTTTCCCTATCATAGGTACTAGGTCACCTGTATATGTGGTCAACTTAACCCTACTTTTTACAAACTGATTCTGTTTCAAATCCTAACCCTACAAATGTGGATAATGCCATAAAACCTGTGCTTGTGCACCAGTGTCCACGTTTTAACGCACATTTTTAAACCACTTTATGTTAAATTTTCATCCACTCATCTTTAGAATGTTCGTGGTGTCCACTGTCATATTCCCATCCCTAACACTGAGTCTTAGGCCTTCTTTCTGGTCACTGCTACTTGCTGCACATTCACTCTCTTCGTGGTCTAGGTTTTAAGACATACCTGTACCAGTCGAACTGTTACTTATCTGCAAAACTTGGCCTAAAGTGTTCATTCCCTTGACACTTGAAACCTTCGTCCAAATGCTGGGGCAGGTCTTGGGAGGATGATTCCGCACTACCTCTTGCAAATGAATCCAGGGCGTCCTCGCTCGGCGTTGATTTGGATCTATCTCCTTCTCCAGACTGCGTTTTTCTTCCTCCATGTGTTTTTCTTCACTTCATCCACAGCTGGCCTAGCCTAGGCCTGTGGCATGCTCGACCTCGGTCCCCAAGCTTGAATCTCTTGCTTCGGACCTTTCAGCACCTTTTGCATAACGTGATTGTGCTTTTTCCAATGTCAAGTTTGTTTACTTCTAACAACATTTTTTTACTCGCATATCCTGACACCACACACATTTTTTCTTTTAATCAGACTGTCCCTGAGCTCTCCAAACTCACATGAAGCCACTTTTCAGTTTTCAAATCGGTAACACCACTGATCAATTGACTCACCTGGGACCTGATTTCTCATGAAGAAGTTATAATCCAGTCCCTGGCCATAAGACCCTTAGGAATTTTCGGACCTCGATGGCATTTTTCTTCTAATTCCTGTTGGGGTATACCTTAATGGATAAAAAAAAAAAATCTTGGGTAGACCTCGGTGCATTACGGCCTAAGTTTTTACGACGCCATCTTGTTTGGGCTAATACATATAGTAACAATGCTCTCGGTTTTTCATACATTTTTCTATACTTTTGATTATAGCTGTAATAGATCTGACGTTATATTTGGATTCTTCATAAAATTTCAAATAAAAAATACTAATTTGGTCTTCCTGGGAACATTGTGGGATATTTTTAGGGATTACATATTATTAGTCCTCATATATGGTGGCACTAATACACACATACAATCCTTTGCCTTACCATAAGACCCGTAGGAAATTTCGACCTCGATGAAATTTTTTCTTCTGATCCTGTTCGTGTATATACCTTTAGTGATAAAAAAAAACTTTGGGTAGACATCTGCATTCCGAACAAAGTTTTTACGACGCCTCTTTGTTTTGACTTTATGTAGATAGTGCACGTCTAGGTTTCATACATTTTCTATACTTTTGAATACAGCTATATAAGCTGACATGTGCTTGGATTTTTCCGTGACATTTCCAAGTAAATAATACGAATTTGGTCTTCCTGGGTGACATTTTGCGGGGCGATTTATTGGAAAATAAAAAATAAAATTCATCCACAAAAATTGTATATTTATTTTTTTATTTGTG